>CM040245.1:181285804-181334399 GCA_022545495.1 Chrysanthemum lavandulifolium | reverse complement strand
ATTGATGTATACACTCGACATATTTTCAATCATTTTAGCTAAACAATGTACTAAACATATCCGTGTATGCCTATTCTAAGGCATTACTAACACAATCATATTTTCCCAATCTCCCAATCATGCATCTACTCGTGCATTTTAGGATTACGAAACTTTATCCAAGACATTGTAATCGATTACAATGGTCTTTCCTACTTCAGTATACATTGTGAGATACAATGATCTCATTCATTTTCAAGACACTATAAATCCTATAGTGGTCTCTATTATATTCTCGGACACGTAAATCCTATATTGGTCTCTATTATATTCTCGGACATCAGAAATCCTATGGTGGTCTCTCTTATATCCTCGCATAATCGTGAGTGAAACAGTGGTCTCATTTACTTTTCGCACATTGTAAATTGTACAATAGTCTAATCTACTTCCCAGACATTGTGAGCTGCACAATGGTCTCTATTATTTCCTAGACACAATGGTCTCAACTATTTCTCAGACATTGTGAGTTACACAATGGTCTCAACTATTTCTCAGACATTGTGAGTTGAACAATGGTCTTTATTATTTCCTATACATTGTGAGTTACACAATGGTCTAATTTACTTCGCAAACATTGTAAGTTATACAATAGACTCTAGAAATTATCTTATAAAACCTTATATGATATTGTTTTACATGAAACCTATCACAATCTATCGATTTTCCTAATGGAAATACAAAAAAATGGGATTTCTAAAAGATAAACTGACTCGTCATCTACAAAAGCTGAAGTTCAGCAACTTTCTCTACATTCATCAAAATTCTCTTTTGAAACCTTCATTGTTAAATGTCTGTGATGCTAACCAAGTATGGACTATTTTAGAATTACATAAAATTTCCTTTCCACACGTATCTACCCATACTATCTTCTATGCAATGGAATGTGAAAACATAGGTTACAAGTCTTGTATGGCGGGACTTGCAACCGAATGGTTTGATATCGCCTTTGCTTTGTGGAACTTTTCTCAAAACTATGGACATATCACGAGTATACCTAATTTAGGTATTTGGAAAATTTATCGAACCTCGGATAAATATAGTCAAGTCACCTATATTTAACCTAGGGACAGTGGAACATAGTCTGACTAACTATGTTCGACTTAAATTTATCAAACACTGAGAATATTTATACAAGGGTTATATTCAGGTTAATTTCCTACTTGAACTCGATAAACCACCAGAATTCATTAAAAAGATCTAGAGACATGATAGTGTCTTACCACTCATCGAGATCTTAACACTTATTTTGTACTACCTAATTTCATTCTTGAAAGTTTTCATTTATGAAATAATCCTAACTACTATCTTGGGATAGTCATCAAATCTTCTCATCATTTCTTAGAAGTAATAGCCTGTTTAGGTTTCAAGGCTAACATTCCGCCATAATCCTTTACAATCTACTTATGATTTTAAAGCAAACTTGACATCTCTACCTAAGAATAATGGTAAACATACACTACACTCTCCAATCGTCAACATATCACTTCATTATCCGAACCCGTTATAAGTCAAGATGTAAAACTTCACAAGATCACGTTTTTTCAAACACTAGTAGACATAAACACTATACGATATAGCCTTCATCTCGAAACTACCTAAGACATGATCAACTTTGGAAATGGTTTGGATAACCACTTGCCACTAGCAAGACCTTCCTACAACGATAATTATCACATCATTATAAACCATTTAACATCAACAATATCTTACACCTTTGATTAACAACAATTACCCTAACAAAAACAAAAACTATTCCATTTGAGGCACTATATCGACGAAAGTGTCAGTTAACCATTTGCTGGACTAAGGTGTTCAGAGATCACCCACGAAACAACTAATAAAACCATACAAATACAAATTAGGCTGCATGCCGCACACTATCGCCAGAAATGAAAATTTCATAGATGTAAAGTGTTAAAATTTAACAAAAACTCCATGTTAGAAATTAAGATTTTATTGAAAGCCTCAATACAATAACATATGATTCGTTTTGAGAATCGGGAAAAGCCAAACTTGAAGTATATTTGACTCTATAAGAGTTTAGCAAAACCCTTTAGATTATCAAATTAAGCCACCACCAAAAACTTAGAATGGTACATAACACATTCTATGACCAGAAACTTAAGAACGCAAAGATTAGAATTCGGCGCATACACCCATATTTTCCTAGACATTTCAACATCGGATAACACACGCTGAATTCCGGGATGGAATTCCCTTAAGGGGTAGAGACTGTAGCAACCCGTAATTTTTCATAAGGTAAAATGACTATTTTACCCTTTGACTTTTGACTTTGACTTTTGACTATTTGACTTTTACCGTAACGTAAAAGCAAATACGATAACCGGTAGTAACTGGTAATTTTCCTTGTGACCAACACAAGACTACGATAAGTCTATATGTTCAAAATACTTTATTTTCACCAATAACCATAATTTATATGAACTATTACTACTTTATCATTTTAAGTAGATATGTTACTTTTACGAAGACGCGTACTCAAACCTACGTTATTAGGTTTTAACAACATAAACCACCCTATTAGACTTATCATACTTTTAGTATACCTAGTTGGAGTATATTGATAAGTTTTAACATTTTGGAAGTTTTACATTTTACGCTACCCGATTTTAAGTTTCGTGACTTAAGGGCTTAACATTAGTAATTACCGGACCAAAATACACCTCATAAACCTAAGGTTATAAAAGATAACACATACACTACCACCTCATATGAGAGGTGGCATGCATTGGCATCCCCAAGGCCACATGGCCTTCTCTTAACCCACCAACTCTTACACACCTACCCCTTATATCTCCCACTTGAGATAACTTCATCACAATCTCAAATTTTACATGAAAAATCAATCAAAAACCTCTCCCTCACCTCCCTTGGTCGTTCACACCTCAACCTAAATCACCATCACCTACTTTGATTCATACCATAAGTTACACTAAAAAGATGGAGCTAGAGTTGATTCCTACAAAGTCCTAGGGTTGTTTTGTTGATTACAAGGGTGAATTAGAAGATAATCAAGGCATAAAGGGCTGAATAAAAAGGGTTATTACAAGGGTAAGAAGGTTAGTAAATTTGGGTTAGAAGATTCAAGACAAGGATTAAAGACTAGAAGGGTTAAGGGGTTGAATTGTTCTTGTTTTACTAGTAACTTGTCATCCTAATCCTTGTAAGTCATTCGATATGATTTTAAGAATCTCTATAATTATTTGATGTAATTTGATATGAGTAGTATATGTAATATGGCTTAATTGATGTTGTACATAAGGTTGTGACCATAAAAACAAGCTAAAACAAGTCCTAGGTAAGTTCTCATCTCAATAAACCTTGAGGTTAATTCAATAAGATAGGTTTTTATAGCTATGTCTTACGCTCGTTTCGCCGGGTGGCGCACCTCATAACTCACCCCGATGAGTAAATGAGAGCAAAAATGGTGAAACATGTCAAAATATGCACACCAGATTTCATTTGGGAATAGCCCATAGTTCTGGTCATTTCTGGAAGTCGACTCTTTTATGAAATGTATCCAAGACCTAAACTTGAAGTTTGGCGAAAGTCGTGTCAAAACAAGTTGTAGAACTCAACGGTGGTCGTTTCGGCAGGAGATGAATGTGTGACCAAACTTTACGCAATGAAATATAAGTATATACTTGTAATTAGACCATTGATATAGGTAAACTTTGGACCTTAGACTTGATTAAGCTTAAGAAGCTGTTAGAGAATATAAAAATATGAACTTGAGCTTTTGAATCACTTAAAAAGGACTTGTGGTTAAAAATTTATGCCTAGTTAAGTTTTACTAGATGAAAATATAGTGTTGGAATCAGCAAAAGTGTAAAACACGAAAGTTGCTCAGAATGACTTTTACTACAAAAACTCAGGGCACATAAGCAGAAAGTGAACGACAAAACCTAAAAAGGGCAAAACCTAAGCTGACCTGTTGTTGACTAGAAAACAACCTTAGTGAGAACTTTAAATGATATATTGATCATTTGAGGCTAATATAAAGCCAAGATTTAGTCAAGATTGTTGTCTTGAGGTTGTCTTAGACACATCCTTAATATGGTCTTGATTATTATTGCTTAACCATAACTTAGCCGCACGGCTAGTATAAGTCTAATGACCGAAACTTGTTTTTAAAACTTGTTCACTAGACTTTGACAAACTAAGTAAATGACCATTTGACAGGTTAAACTACTTCACGACCTCTTGATTTGATAGACCGAACGATGGTACGAGGTTATTTATGAAAGGGCTATAAGCCAAAAAAACATTTAAGGAATACTTTAACTTAAGGATTCATGTACAACATTATAATCCAACAAACTACATATACTTGTACACTTATATCGTACACTATACTAAAACACGAATACTATGCTTTCGTAGGTAATCGTTAAGGATCGTGATTTTGTCATACTCTACCGTTGATAAACATTATATCGTTACACTCCGCTGCTGATCACTACAGTGAGTTCATAGCCCCACTTTTTATTACTTAATTGTTTTACAAAACCTTGGGGGGGATATATGCTTTATTTTAAATCGAACACATTGCTTTCAAACTATATGCTTATCTAAATGTATTAATTGCACTAAGTGCCACTATTTCCAATCTTAAGTCCCTATTATCATGAACCATTAATCACTTGTGAGTGAACGCGAATAATATGGATAGATCTATCGGGATTGACGAATCCCGTTTGTGTTGACCGGGTAGGCAAACAAACGCACTATATTTGAAGATCCATAGGTTTATTGGCAAATTACCTATTAGGGCAACTGTTACTACTATATCAATTTCTATTGACAAGCTGTTAACGTTTAGGTGTCATGAGCTTAGTGCAATAATATCTGTTTTGTTTTCAATATTATGGGTGTATAACAACGTAACCCACACAAACATTATGTGTTCAACTGATTTCCTAAACTCAATGAATTTCACTCAACCTTTGTGTTGATAGTTTTAAGCATGTATTTCAGGTCCATATTGCACGAGGCTGGCACGGAGGAGCACGGATACTCAAGAAGGCTATAAATTTTATTATCATTCGAAAACCCATTTAATGTATTTTGTACACCGTGAAACTACTGGGACCTCATTTTTGTAAACTATGATATTTATATAAATCGAATGATAATCTTTTAAACGACTCCATTAGAGTTCGTTTTCTATTGTTATGATTTGTTGTGCCATGAAGTAACACTCCGCTTGAATTCATCACAGATCAAAAATTGGGGTGTTACATTAAAAATAGCATGTATCTCTCCCAAGGGTTTGTAAAACAATTAAGTAATAGAAAGTGGGGTTATGAACTCACCGTGAGTTAATGATATCAAATGTATAGTGAGGAAGATGGATATGTCGTGAGGACCTCTACGAGCAACCTAGAATATGATGTTGCGACTTAGGTTTAAAATAATGATGCGAAAGTAATAACAAGCCTATATACGTCTTTATATTGATCATGATGTAGTACATGGTAGTTGTGTATGTCGTTTATAGAAATGGTCTAGTTGTGAAAATGTGTTTAGTTTATATATATCGTACTACCGTTCGGGCCATCACAATTCAGAGGTCAGTAGCAAACGTTCGAGGAGCTAGGACACTTTAATTTGTAAATCCATCAACTCGTCGATCCGTTTACCCAAATGAAACCCTCACATGAAGCACCCAATTATTGTAGCACTTAGAAGATAAAACATATGTTTTGCTTATATATCATAAGTGTCAAAAATGTTCATATGGTTTGCAAAACACAAGTTACAAGGTTGTTTGGTTATGATTAAGAAATCATAATGGTGGTTTATAAGTTCTCGTCATTTCATAAATATGATCATTTCATAATGTAAGTATATAAAGTTATGTCTTTTGGTTTGTGTTGGTGTTGATTTGCCAAGGTTAAGACCTTAGTTAACGGTCTTGGGTAAATAAGCCTTGAGGCTTTAACCATGGCCTTTCCGTGGTTTTGGTCATGGCTACCATGGTCTTGAGACTCAGCCTTGGCCTTAGCCGTTGTTGTGGTCTCGGCTTAAGGCCATTAGGCCTCTTGGTTAGCCTTTAGTTGTGACAAAAGTATAGTCGTGAGACTATATATAGGGCAGTTTCAGTTTTTGAAGGATAATGGCATGTTTTAAGCGTTTTCAGGGCCCGAGCTTCTTTGTAAGTGAACGGGCAGACCCTTAACAGTTTCAATTTGTCAAACGTCGTTCTGGACAACTTTCGTGTTTTAACTTTTTGTTGGGTTCAATAAATACCCAAACCCCTTAATCTAGGATTTGAATGGAAAATAGCCCAAGTGTTTAGTCCGTTAAACACTAATCAGGTCACTGAGTGCATAGCCTCTCGAAGTCATCTTCGGATACTCAAGACGAGGCGAAGAAGAAGTCTCCACCCGAAGGCGGAACTTAAAGGGTGAAGACCGAGTCAAGAAGAAGATGATGGATTCGGTGAGTGATGACAATAACTCACCGAATCCCTAAGACTCTCTCCAACACTTACATCAAGACAAACTCAAGTAGAAGACCAAGGATGTAAAGACCAAGAAAGAGCGGGACAAGGCGGAAAAGGTTGAATCGATAAGACGTAAGTCCTTATCAACCAAAGTCAAACTTTCCCCGAATAGCAAAAGATCGTGCTCGGTGTCATCACTAAACTTAAGAAAGTAGTCTTGTCTCTTACCTAGAATAGTCTTTGTAGCAGAGACAAAATACATCAAGATTTTGTCTTCTCAGATGATGTCGCTTGTCACTTAGGAAAGAGTCAAATATCATACATGTATAAATAACATAAGAGATGGAGTGGGAAAAAGCTTGTGAATTGTAAAACACACATACATGCAAGCCATCTTTTCACTCCTCCAAATACAACTTAGTTCCCGAGATAGCTCGGTGAGCTCTAAGAGTTGTGCTCGAATTAGCCCGAGCTTAGAGGAGTCACCCAACTTTTTCATTTCAATCCCAAGTACTATTCGCAAGTACTTGGGTAACGATTCTTTGTTGATTTATTTCTAATAAGAATATTATGTTGAAAATTACTTAGTGTGTTTTCCTATGTTAATTTAGGTCATAGTTCACTATTAACTTGTTTTATATATTTAAACTGTTTTAAACGATAGTGAACGGGGAACAACAAGTGGTATCGAGCAAGGCTAATTATAAAACTCGCTTTTTAGGCCTCTCTAAAAGTTTTTAAATTAGGATCCTAAATGGTCAAATTGATGTACCCCAACTAGTCGATAAAAGGGTGGAGCTTATTCATTTGTTGCCCCTAGACTTGAAGTTGGAAAATTCAACAAATGGAAAAAGCGAATGCTTTGCTATTTGATTGGGATGGAACCTTATTATATCAAGTGTATAAATGAAGGTCCATTTGTCCCAAAGACTCTCAAGGGTTGCCCAAACCTAAAGCTCGGTGGACCAGGATGAAAGGAGAGTGGTCAACCAGGACCAAAGACTCAAAAGTATCATAATATCTTGTCTTCCCGACGATATTATGGAGTCTTATAAGTTGTAGTACACTAAGCAAACCTGGATGACCTAGTTCATAGTCATGAAGGACCATCCGATACCAAGGAAAACAGGATAATGGACACCAAACTTGAGTATAACACCTTCGTGGCTAAGGACTCGAAAATCTCTCTCAAACTTACACCTGTACAAAACTCTTTAAATGAATTGTCAAATGATGGTGTTAAGTTGTCCAAACATGAAATCAATGTTGGTTTTGTCAATAGTCTCCCCGAGAAGTGGTTGAATTTCTCTCGGGGACTTAGGAATGCTAATCATATCCAAAATCTTGAGCTTCACGAAATTTATGGGAAATTTGTCTATGAGGAAAATCTCATCAATGCACGATACCTCGACTTAAAGAAGTCTCGTGAAGTCAAGAAGTCCCCGACCACCACCTCATCACCAATATCAATCGCTTTTATTCTAACAATGTTGTTCAAGATTTTCGTGAAAATTCGATGATGAGCTTGATGAGAGATCAAGTGAGGAGTACCTAAATGACCGAACATCGAATTTCGTGAAAGGAACTCCTTGCTAACTCTCAAGGTTTATAAAAAGAAACAAAGGTTTTCGAATGTCAAAGCAAATGAGGACTTGAATGCTTTAAGTGTCACAAAAGAGGTCATTTGCAAAAGACTGCTTTTTCAAAACAATTTCAACCTCTTATAAACCATCGTGGTCAATCGGTCCTCGTGCTTTAGCAAATTTCAACCAAAAATCTATCAGCCTCATCAAAATTTTCAAAACAACTGATCAAAACAAAACCATTGACTTTGAAGCTAAGTATAAGAAAGTCAAAGCTAAGCTTGCATTGCTCGAGGCCGCCCCTCGTAAACAACAAAAGTGTTCAACTGCGGTGGTAAAACAAAGGCCTTGTTGTTGAGACCTTCGATCGATGAAGAGCTAGTGTCATCGATGATGAAATGGTGCATGTCACAGAATCGATGGCCCTCTCGTAAGAGGACAAGCTAGCAGTTGGAAAGAATCATGCCAGATCGGGAATGGGTCAACATCACTATGAAGAAGGTAAACATCTTACTATCTATGGATGATGACTCGATTGGCGGCCTTATATGAATTATCTTAATGTTGACCTTAAGTTCGTAGAAGAGCAAAGATTAAATCTCTTTTCAAAATACAACAAGTTAAGTTTTGAATTAAACAAATGTAGAGATGAATTGCTTATCTTAAAACAAGCCAAGCTTGAGGTCACACCTTGCAAATTCAAAACACCGAACTAGTTAAGAGAAATCGGGCTCTTCAAGATGAACTTAAAAGGAACAAGATATTCTTGATAGTTGGATTGCTAAGAATCTGTGGTCTTTGATGTTGTGGGTGCCCTAGTAGCAAAAAGAGAGTCATAGGTGAAGATCATCTCCACGAATCTCGCAACAAAGACCAAAGTTCAAAACCATTTGTGTCGGTGGTATGATTACCAACATGTTGACAACTCCAAATTCCAAAGGACTAGATTGAACGAGTTAATCCCGAGAGTAAGCTTCCAAACTTCGATTCGGGAAGGATTCTTGAGCACGAGAGCCAAGCTCTTAAGAGCATGCTAGGACTTCCCGAGATGACCGGTGGTACTGATCACATCTCTCGAGTCTCAAGCGAGAATCAAACACCGCCCACCCCTAAAACCTCTTGTGGTGCTGATCCAAGCTCGAGCTTACTCTAAAATTCAATCCTCACTAAACAAAGGAAAGGTTTGGACTTGGTAGAACCATCCTACAAAGACAAGCAAAACTAATCCAACAAGAGTCTACTCCTACCGAGACTTCAACATCCTCTGTCCCCACCGAACCGACCAAATTCAAGAACTAATCGAACTTGTGAGGAAGCTTATGAAAAATGGAATCCATTGAAAAGGTCCCTGAACCAATCAAGGAAACAAAGTAAGCTTCCTCCAGTTCCTCAAAGTCTAAGTCAACCTCTAAGAACAAACAAAAGTGTGAGTGTGTCATTATACCACCATACCATCGACAATCGCTATAGAATCCTTTTTGCATGATCCGCAAAAGGATGATCACAAGAAAGTGACCATCTACAAGATGTCACCAAGCAAACTATACCAAAGTTGGTCATCAAGATGCTTCATCCTCCAAAGTCGCTCCAAAGAATAGAGCAAAACCTTTTCTCTCGTGCCCTCATTGTAGGTTTAATGATCATCATCGGGATGATTGTCTCATGAATACATGCTTTGTGATATATGCGGTAATCCACTCATGAGACATCCCAACATGACAAAGGTCATTCATGCAAGGAGAAATTCCAAACAACCCAGTCACCGAGTCATCCTCGACCTCTAAATGCAAAACCTGTGGTAGCACTATGCACACAACCACCGACCATGAGTCAATTGCAAATTTCAAAGAGACCTTGAGACCCAAGCCCACTAGTAAGTGGGTCACGAAGAGAAACTAATTCAGTTTACTACTTGTGCAGAGACATGCCAGGAACCTATTTGGCATCTAGACAGTGGATGCTCAAGAAGCATGACGGTGTGAAGGAATATCTGCACAAGTATGTAAAGGAACCAGACCCAAGGTAGTATTTGGTGATAACTCATCATGTCCCATCAAGGTTATGGTTCAAGAACTGCAATGGAATAGTTTTCTCTAGAATAGCCTATGTCAATGGTCTCAAATACAATCTCATTAGTGTCAGTCAACTATGTGATGCTAAATACATTGTACAATTCAATGATAAACAAGGTACCATTTTCAATGCCAACAAGGAAGTTGTGTTGATAGCTCCTAGGAGAGATGATGTTTATGTGCTAGACATGTCAACACTCTCCCAAGATGGAACGTTTCTCTTTGCTAAAGCCACTGAAACTATCAATTGGTTGTGGCATAAGAGACTCTCACACTTAAACTTCAAAACCTCAACAACTTGGCAAAACAAAACAAGGTCCTTGGCTTACCATCATTGGTTTTGCAAAGACAAACCATGCTATGCCCGTGAAAAGGGTAAACACCACGAGCATCATTCAAAACCAAACAAAATTTCTCCATCAAAGTCGCCTTCACCTCCTCGCACATGGATCTCTTTGGACTGTCGGTCCCGGATCAATCCAAAGATGAGAAGTATACACTTGTCATTGTTGATGAGTTCTCAAGATACACTTGGGTATACTTTCTTTCCAAAAGAGTCAGTAATGATACAATAATGTCATTCATCGAAAGATAGAAAACCGTAATGACATTACAGTTAAACAAATTAGAACCGACAATGGTGCTCGAGTTCGTAAATCAAGAACTTGAGAGTTTCGTGATGGAAAAGGAATTTCTCAAAATTTCTCATCTCCTTATACCCCGAACAAAATGGGGTTCTTTGAAGGAAAACAGAACTCTCATTGAGGTCGCTAGAACTATGTTAAATGGCTCACCCTCTCAAAGCATTTACGGATCAAGCGATCAAAGCGCTGTTACACTCAAAACAAGTCAATCATTGTCAAAAGACATAATAAAACCCCATATGAGATCTTCAAAGGTAGACTTCGACATCGACTATTTTCATGTATTTGGATGTCCTGTGTTCATTCATAATCACAAGGATCATCTAGGAAAGTTTGATGAAAAGGCGATGATGGATTTTCCTAGGCTACTCACCGATCTCCAAAGCCTTCGTGGTTTTTAACACAAGGAGACAACAAGTTGAGGAAACCTTTCATGTCACCTTTGATGAAAGTCTTGAGAGCATTAGGTTCACCAACACCTCGATGGAGGAAATAGGAATTGATAACTCATCAAGATATCCTCGATGAGTACAACATCGAATTCAATTCCTCATATCAAGTCGATGTCGACATCTCATATTATGTCTTTTCACAACTTACCCCAACCAACTATCGGTGAGTTCATTGATAATCATTCGGTCCTGTTGGGATAAGAAACACTTATCCAAATAATCGTGAACCCGCAACACATGAACCTCGACCGAACTAGACATCTCTACAGATGATCTAATTGATTTTGTGACTCTTGCACCGAACTCACTTCGAACACCCGGTGACATCATCAAGCTCGGATCCCGCACCACAAAGTAAGTGGACAAGAACTCGGGATATTGAGCTTGTAAACATCATTGGTGAACCCACCGAGGCATGCTCACTAGAAGCATGGTCGCTAGTCTAACCGCAGCTTGACCAATGAATGTCTCTATGCCGATTACCTATCGATATAGAACCCAAAAGTGTCATTGAGGCTCTAAAATACCCAAGCCGGGTTCAAAGCTATGCAAGAAGAACTGCAACAGTTTGATAAAAACAAGGTCATGACCTTGATCAAATGTCCTCGGGATGTAGTAGTCATAGGAATGAAGTGGGTTTTCGTAAACAAAACCGATGAAAACGGCACTTGTCATTAAAACAAAGCCGATCGGTAGCCAAAGGTTACATCAACAAGAAGGCATCGACTATGATGAGACATTTGCCCATGTTGCAAGAATGGAAGCCATCGGATCTTCCTTTCATATGCAACATACATGAACTTCTGTGGTCTACCAAATGGATGTTAAAAGTGCATTCTTAAATGGTGATCTCAAGGAAGATGTGTATGTTCAAGAACCCCGTGCTTTGAGAGTAGTGAATTTCGACTATGTATGCAAGCTTGACAAAGCCCTTTATGGACTCAAACAAGCTCCTGTGGCATGGTATGAAACTCTCTCACCTTTCCGATTCAAAACAAGTTTGTCGAGGAAAGATAGACAACACAATTGCTTGTCTATAGAACCCAACAGATGTGATACTAGTCCAAGTGTATGTTGATGATATCATCTTTGGCTCAACAAACTACAAACTTTGCAAACAGTTTGAAAACTAATGACAAAGAAGTTTGAAATGAGCATGATGGGGAACTTACATACTTTCTTGGACTACAAATCGTGCAAACCGATAAAGGAATATCCATCACCAAGAGAAATACACGTAAATCTCTTGAAGAAATATGAGATATTTGACTATGCCTCGGTGAAGACACCAATGGTCCCACCTAACAACCTTGGACCCGATCTCACCGGAAAATCATCAATCAAACTCATTTCGGAGTGATTGTTGGCTCATCGATGTATCTAACCGCTACTAGACCGGATATACAATTTTCATCTGCTTAATAGCAAGATATCGCCCAATCCCAAAGAATCTTACCTCACCGCAGCCCAAAAGAATACTCGGTACCAAGGAACCCCAAGCCTTGGACTCTATTATCCAAAATGCTCGTGGTTTGATCTCAAGGGTTACTCGATTCGATTATCTTGGTCGTAACATGGATGAGAAAAAGTACCTCATGGTCCCGTCAATTTCTTGGAGGAAAACGGTTTGTTGGAGTGCAAAGAAGCAACAATCGGTGGCTATGTCCTCATTTGAAGTCGAATATGTAGTCACAGAAGATGTTGTGCCAATGTATTATGGATGAAAAGTCAACTCAATGACTATGACATCCATTACAAAATGGTGCCCATCTTCCGTGATAACACTAGTGCAATTGCAATCTCCAACAACCCCGTCCTCCACCAAAGAACCAAACACATTGATATCGATATCACTTCATTAGGGATCACATAATGAAAGGAGATATTGAACTTCATTTCATCCCTCATCTGAATATCAATTGGTCGATATCTTCACCAAACCCTTGATGAACCTACCTTCAGAGACCGAAAGTCGAATTAGGAATGCTTGACATTGAAAGCCAAGTATCCGAAAACCAATCTCAAGAAGTTCTCTCAAATGGTTCATTCTCCCGAACATCTAAAACCAACCTCTCACCGAATAAGTAAGACTCATTCGTGGTCCCCGACACTTGACAAAGAGCATTGAATGAGTAACTAAATGATCCAAGTATCGAGTTACTTAAATGTCCTAGGTTGGTAACTATGCCAATTTAATAAAGGAATATATGTCTCTTTGTCTTATGTCATCCCACTTGGCATTTAATGCCTCTCACAAAATATCAAATTGATATTTTATCTACGCAAAGTGCACTTTTCTTCGTAATCGCAATCGCTCCTTGAAAACGGGATTTTATGCGGGTAATGGAGTGGTAGCATTAATGTGGAAATTCAAACGTCTTTCAAAACCGACTCTTAATATTCCCATTTGTGCACAAAACACCCTCTTATCACTCTATAAATACCTCTTCTAACACAAACAAACACACACAAATTATTTTCTCGCAACTAAACTCGTCAAAATTCTTTCTCAAATCCGTAAATATTTGTGTGTTCTCAATATCTTCAAAACCTCTTTGGAAAAACCCTCCTTGTAAACATTTACAAAAGTTTTCATCACAAACTTGAAGAGATCTAAATACTTTGATTGTTCTAGTCAAAAACATTTTAAACCCTAAAATCTTCGTTAATGGAAATGGCTAGAACACAATCTCTCCGGTTTGCTTCTCAAATTGGGTAGGGATCTTACTAACGTTGAATTTAAAACAAATAATGTCATAGGAAATTTTGAATATCCCGAAAATGTCCCAACCTATAAAGACATTATAAAAATTTATTCAACCGCCCACTCAAAATGGCCTTTGTAAATGTCCTCAAGAGTGTACCCAAACTACCTCGGGGAGTTTTGGGCTTCGCCTAGAGCCTTTGACCCGACACCTTCTATCGATGAGAATAATCGTAACGCTACACGCTGCGTTCGGGGTCAAGGAAACTTCCTTTCTTCGAGCAAGTTTTATAACACCCTAGGCGTGAACCTAATCGTTGTAGTGTAGTAATTAGGGTAAGCCACGGTATTGATATCGCTCTCTAGGGGAATAGGAATGCTAGTGAGAAGTTACTACGCTAAGGTTGAGGTTGAGGAAGATTATTTTTATCTTTTATGTTTTTTTTTAGAAAATGAAAAGGTACGAATCTCGGTATTGGATTTGGGGGTTGGTATTGCTACCGATTACTCTACTATTATCTAATTATCTAAGCTAAGGTTGTGATAGTCTATGTCTAATTGATGTGTACTCGTATGATAGTTTAAAGATGTGTTTACTTAGGTTTTACTACTCCTTAATTATCTCCTATTGATGGTTGATTTGTCACGCCCTTATTCCTAGTTGCGTTGTGATTCTAAGGCTATAGGGCGTGCTTATTTCCTAACTCTTTGAAATTACCAAAGGGTCTTGTTTACAAATCCTCTAGTGATTTATAGACGCCTACTCTACGGTTGTCCTTGAATACTTTATCCTACAATTACCTAGATAATTATATTCTAAAGTTCACAAAGAAATTTCAAGCATTATACACAACGAATAATCTAGCGACTCTAGATCATTAGTCAACTAAGATAAGTATCAACCAATCAATATTCAATAATTAAGTTTCATATTCCTAAGCAAACACACAAATAAATTAATGGGACATGGAGAACATGCAACATACACACAAATAATCAAAGACATAATTAAATTAATGAAGTAAATACTTATCTTGATGTATAATAGGGTTTAGAACCCTAAAATATCGCACAAGAAAGCCTTGGTTCGGTTTTAGGTTTTACTCCAAAAGACTACACACAAAACCGAAAATTCGGATTCTATATATAAGATTACATCCGCGACGGCCACCTTATGTTTCGTGGACGCCCGTGTCGCCGCCATTAGGGTTTCGCCTTGGCCACGTAAACCTTGCGACGGCGTCACCTATGACCGTGACGCCGCCCCTTCAGCCTCGACGCCGTCTTGGTCGCGCATCTAGGCCGCCCCGAGTAACGACGGCCTACTCCTTTAGAACCCGACGTCGTCCCCTTGAAAACATGTAATTTCGCCTCGACCCGTCGCAAAATTCCTTCCCGACGGCGTCGCAGATATGCTGATGTGACGCCACCTTATGTTTCAAGCTTTGAGTGTCTCGATTCGACTTTGGCCATTTTCTTCAGATATTCGCGCCTTTTCGTCCAAATAAGCATCATTCCAAGATTTTGCCTTCAAGAGACCTAAAAGTGAAAAGGAACGATATTAAGCAATAACGGATACAAGTGATCGAATAAGGGCTTAAATGACCCTCAAAAGGTACCTTTTAAAACCTTATCAAATATCCCTACACTTGGTATTTGCTTGTCCTCAAGCAAATGTGCTTTTAGCCAATTAATTTATAAGTTAGGGGTCATGAAGCATTCATTCAAAACGGTCCACAACACATATAAGCCCCATGAAAGTCATAACAAGCACGAATTACATACTAGCACCTCACATGGGGTGTTTGGATACTCACATCTCTCGGGTGTATATATGAAATATAACAAATCGGAAATGGAAGATAAACACTCATTAACCGGTCCTAGTACATAGATTACCATAGGCTTGAGAATAGATCAAACCTCCGTCGCTTGGCGTAAGCACCTAGGAAAGACTATCAAAGAGGTCTTTTAAAGGGTTGTAATGTTAGGCTTACGGTAGGAAATGAAGGGTTTGGTGGGATAGGCTATTTAGTGGTGGATAGTCAAAATCTCTATGTTGCAAGTATCTGAAGAATGGCGTTGCTAAGCCAAGACTCGACACTCTAAAACTCTAGGCAACGAAAATAAACAAACATAATTTAAAAGATGATGTAGGATGGTAGCCCGTATGGTTTTTTTTTTTTTTTTTTTTTTTTTTTTTTTTTTTTTTGCATACACTTTTACTCTACCATCCTCTACGGTACATCAAAATGATAGGGATTTATAGACACATCCCTACACTTGAGTTTTTATTACTCTAACACTAATTTGACCCGAATTGAAAAGATCAAAACACTTGGAGTACATTATTATGCAAACAAAGGAATTTGAGTTTAACGTTCTCTTCCTATGTTTCATAAACTTTAACTTTTCCCATGAATCCCAATCATCCCAAAATCAGATACAAAGGATATGACTCGACTTAGCAACTCATGCAAGCAACCGATAATTGAACTAAGGGTTTTGGGTGATAATATAAATTGCACTAAAAGTGAGTGCAATAAAGGTAGGCTAAGGCGATTTGGGTGTATATTTGGGGTGGGGTGTAAACAATGCTCTTCATTGATATCCGGATAAACCGAAACATCACGAGAACCGCGAAAAGGATAGGCTCGAGGGTTAACTAGGGGTATCGTACTAAAGATGAGTACATCGCAAAGGGTGTGGGGAATTACTCAACCGAGGTGGAAGAAGTAATTATATTACGGTGTATCAAAAAAGGGTTTATCCTAATGCCTCTTATCATTTAGTTAATCCTAACTACACAAGTGTAGTCTCACTAGCGATCTCGGAATGCATCACAAAACAAGTTCTAGAATCTAATATACTACCGGTTCACACTCTAAGCATTAAAGATGAATGCTTTAATTCCTACTAATCTAAGGGCGATCCTCACATTTTGGTGGAATTTAGGTGGTAAAGGGTTTTTGTGCTAGTCATGCAACTTCCTATCCATGAGACGCTTTTGTTAAGACTAATGGCCCACTCTTATACGTCATGAAAAAAATTTTAAATTTGGCTAAAATTACCCTAACCTACATTTTCTCATGGTTTATTACACAAATACACTTGGACAAAGCAAATAGTCAAGGATAAGCATAGTTTCAAAGTTCGTTTATTTTCCTCCCTACATTTAAACCGAACATTGTCCCCAATGTTCCCGAAAGTATCAAAGTTATGATAATAGAAGGTAATTAAAAACGAAAGAAACTAATACTCCCCCGATTAGCTCGGTAGGATCCGTAAAAGTGGTGGTTAAATCTTTTCCAAGAAGAGTTTTTTGCGTGAAAGACTCCTTCCAAACTTGTGTAACTTCTTCTTTGACAAACTAAACCCGCACACTAGAAGAAAACAAACGAAACCTTCGTAAAATCGGTGGTAATAATATACATAAGACTCGATTTAAACTAGGATATAATGCTTGTGGAATGGATGTTTACGTAATTTGTTTTGAAAGTTAAGATCCGGAAAATTCCAAAATTTTACAAGTAGCTCGTAAAACGAGAAAAAGTAAGTCGATGTTTTATTCCTTCTCGACGCCGTCAGTTGCAATCTCGACGCGTCAGTTATCCCGACAAAACCGGTCTCGCGATTTTGGAAAAATTCGAAAATTTGCATCTTTAGAACTGGAAAACTTCGCAAAAACATCCATTATGACTCGATACAAGCATTTGACTCGAACAAACAAACATATATATCTTTTAGTTAATTGTTATTCTCATGTTCACGTTTTTATGAAAACGTGTAATCCTCCCTACACTTATCCTTTATGTAAAATACCTTTATATGTAATTAAGACGAGGTTAAAACAAAATAAAGCATTTTACAAATTCAAACATGAGGACAAACAATTAATAAAAGATATATGACACTAACAAGCAAACAATTAAGCATGGGTTGCCTCCCACGAAGCGCTTTTCTTTATTTAAGAGTCTTGTAGCTAGACTCGTAGTCCTACTCCCACGTTGCCTCGTGCACGCGCGTGCTCATACCTAAGCCACTCCAACTCTCTTTCATTCTTTTATAATCATCTCCTAATTCAAGGCATTTTTGTAATACCGCTTTGTTTTCTCATATGGGTACCTAAGCCCACTTTGCTTATCTCTTTCACTAAGCAATGAAATAGGGTCATTCTATTACAAGCCTTAATGTCCCTATGTTTAAACGGGATGAGCGCGTGGCATTTGATAGACAAAATCTTCGACTTCATCGAGAGAAAGTGATTAGACCAATCAATCATTCGCTCATTCAACCTAGTCAAATTCTTGAAAGGTTTCCCAAAAATTACTTGAGTGAGGTCCTTGTCGATAAATTCTCCTGGTTTTCTAAGACCATGAATTCTACCAAGTAGGCAAAACTTCCAACAAACACGTGCAAATGAGTGATCTTTAACAACGTTGTTCCCATGATAGGTTAACTCATTGACCTTGATTTTATTGTATAGATCCTTTGAGATTAAGTTTAAAGGCAAGAATGAATTCAAATAAGCATCGAACCCTTCTAGTCCTATTTTGCATGGAATTGCATGTTAAATGGGCCATCTTTCTCAATCCTACATCTAGGGTCAAAGTATTGGGAGGATCTTCCTTAATTTCAAAGCTATCCTTATTGATGACCTTTCCGCCATCAAGTTCTTCATCATGATCAGATTCCTCATCAGAATCTGAGTAATAGAAAGGACTTTGTTGTTGCCAATTCACCTCGTTATGCCCTGGGTGGTTATCAAAATGGTGAGTGGGTGAAGGGTTTTGTGGGATTGTGTTCTCAACCTCGGGGTTGGGAATGGGTAGGGTGAAGAATCTTCGGTGGAAGATACGGATCATGGTGAGTAATGGTTTTTACGAACGAAGGTCACGAAGAAGGGGGATAGACTAAGAGAAAGCTAAAAATGAGAAAAAAGTTTACTTGATAGGAATCAAGCAAAGAAACCTAAACGAGGTGGACTACTAACTAGCTATTCTATTCCCCAAGCCGCGCCAAAACTTGTAACGCTACACGCGTCGTCGGGGTCAAGGAAACTTTCTTTTCTTCGAGCAAGTTTTATAACACCCTAGGCGGTGAACCTAATCGTTGTAGTGTAGTAATTAGGGTAAGCCACGGTATTGATATCGTTCTCTGGGGAATAGGAATGCTAGTGAGAAGTTACTACGCTAAGGTTGAGGTTGAGGAAGATTATTTTTATCTTTTATGTTTTTTTAGAAAATGAAAAGGTACGAATCTCGGTATTGGATTTGGGGGTTGGTATTGCTACCGATTACTCTACTATTATCTAATTATCTAAGCTAAGGTTGTGATAGTCTATGTCTAATTGATGTGTACTGCATGATAGTTTAAAGATGTGTTTACTTAGGTTTTACTACTCCTTAATTATCTCCTATTGATGGTTGATTTGTCACGTCCTTATTCCTAGTGCGTTGTGATTCTAAGGCTATAGGGCGTGCTTATTTCTAACTCTTTGAAATTACCAAAGGGTCTTGTTTACAAATCCTCTAGTGATTTATAGACGCCTACTCTCGGTTGTCCTTGAATACTTTATCCTACAATTACCTAGATAATTATATTCTAAAGTTCACAAAGAAATTTCAAGCATTAAGTACACAACGAATAATCTAGCGACTCTAGATCATTAGTCAACTAAGATAAGTATCAACCAATCAATATTCAATAATTAAGTTTCATATTCCCTAAGCAAACACACAAATAAATTAGCGGGCATGGAGAACATGCAAGCATACACACAAATAATCAAAGACATAATTAAATTAATGAAGTAAATACTTATCTTGATGTATAATAGGGTTTAGAACCTAAAATATCGCACAAGAAAGCCTTGGTTCGGTTTTAGGTTTTACCCAAAAGACTACACACAAAACCGAAAAATTGATTCTATATATAAGATTACATCCGCGACGCGCCACCTTATGTTTCGTGACGCCGCCGTGTCGCCGTCATTAGGGTTTCGTCTTGGCCACGTAAACCTTGCGGCGGCGTCACCTTATGACCGTGACGCCGTCCCTTCAGCTCGACGCCCGCCTTGGCTGCATCTAGGCCGCCCGAGTAACGACGGCCTACTCCTTAGAACCCGACGTCGTCCCTTGAAAACATGTAATTTCGCCTCGACCGTCAAAAAATTCCTTCCGACGGCGTCAGAGATATGCATGATGACGCCACCTTATGTTTCAAAGAACTTTGAGTGTCTCGATTCGACTTTGGCCATTTTCTTCAGATATTCGCGCTTTTCGTCCAAATAAGCATCATTCCAAAGATTTTGCCTTCAAGAGACCTAAAAGTGAAAAGGAACGATATTAAGCAATAACGGATACAGTGATCGAATAAGGGCTTAAATGACCCTCAAAAGGTACCTTTAAAACCTTATCAATAACCTCGGACCTCTCATGGAGTATCTCATCGAGTTCGGTCTAAATGGGGAAACAATACACCTGGATTACAAAGCGTTTTGCACTACGAGGTTAGATTATAACAAAGGCACTTATGTCGCCCATCCCGAACCCTCCACAGTGAAGGATGGGTTAAAACAAATCGCTTTAGATCCAACTTTTTGGACAAGACCCGATCACTAAAAGCTCATTCCCGTGGCTTGGAGGATCCTCTTCACTTTTGTGATTCGTGTCCTCGGCGGGAACCATTCATCCACCGAACAAGTTAACTCTATTCATTGATGATGGCATACCGCTTGATGAATGGGGTCATTTGTCGACATAGGGAGATCATTTACGGTGATCTCGAACGAAGCTACAGAGCAAAACTAGGACGGCATGCGTTTCGTATCCTAGGTTTGTCTCTTGTGCTCGCAATCGTTCTTGGGTTCAAATTATACTGGGATGAAAATTTTGGAAATTTACGGCATCCCGAGCCCATCAAATTTTCAAAAGGACCCATCCTCGTCACTCCCATTGAATTGACGGCCCATGATGATTGTAGAACAATCAAAGTGGATCGGTGTCTCAAACCCCGCTCCTAAAAAGAAAAGGGAAGTCTCGGTGGGACTAAGACTAAACCAAAGTCTCAGGCCACGAGGCTTGAGGAGCACAACCTAAGAGGCACAAAAGCCCGTGACCAAAAAGACACCCATTGACAGCAACAACCACCCCGGTGACAACGAAGGACACGATACATCACGGTCGGTGCCCTTGGTCACACCTACTACTCCCCAAGATCCGGAGGAAACATACAACCCCGGTGGGGGCGCCTTCCACAACGCCCGGTGATGACATTAGCAAATCCAAGCCTTTGTCCGAGGGCACACCGATCGATCCCAAAGACTCGAGAGGAAAAATACAACCCCCGATAGGGATACAACTATCATCGACTCGCGAAAGGCACTGGGAAACACCCACCGGTGTCTCGGGGGTCACTGGGGACAAAGACTCGGAGGAAAGAAACAACCCGCCGTCACGGAACCCAAAACCAAGCGACTCGGGAGAAGGCACTGGAAACTCCACCGGTGTCGAGGGTCAACGGGGACAAAGACTCGGAGGATATATACCACACGATATGGAACCCATCAACAACCCCTTGCTCACAATTGCCGATGTCACATGGTATCTTATTCTCGGAGGATGAACTTCTTTGGCGAAGATGAAATTTTATCGGTGGAGAAGAGATGGATGCCGAGGTTCAATGACTTCAATCGAACAAGAGCCTCACCTGATCCAAAGGAGCATACCGAGTCACCATTTCACCACGAAGATAATGACTCGGACTCATCATCCACTACGGGAATTCAACCATTTTGACAATATTCTTCCAATCACCGAAGGCAATTTGGTTTAGTGGATCACAAAGCATCCAGAAAGCGTATCTTGGGGTTCTTGAACAATTTTGGGATCAACACTGAAGTCGCCGCTACCTGGCCGATCTTCGATCCGATGTGCTCACCTTCAATGAAAATGTTCATGAGCACCGAGATCTTATGTACCAACACCTTATCGGTGGATGAAAACTCGTTAAGTTCCTCAAGCATCTTCGACTTGTGGGGTTACAATTGATGAAATCAAGGGCTGATTTGTTAAAGAAGACCCAACACTCAATACCAAAGTGCCGGAGGCCACCGAGGTGTATGTGAAAAACTCATCTCAATTGGTGAACTAATTGAAATGCTCAACTCGCCAATGTTCGGGGTCTCCAATCTTGATTCAGACACTTGAGACCTCGGTGGACTCTTTGAACACTCGTGTAATCATGCTATGGCTCAGCCTCATCTTTTATGGCACGGAATCTTGGTCCCGGATGATCGCATTAGAGATCTCTCAAGCTAACTGGATGCAAAGGTCACCGGTATTCGAGCGGATACTTTAGATTAAGGCCATGATCACCGAAATTTATCAGCTTTCAAAGGTCAAGCAGCTCCGTCCCCTCGGCACCAACTCCAACTCTTGCCCTCATGAAGCTCGGAAGCAGTTGAGGGGAGAATATCTTGAAGAAACTCCTCTTCACACCGAGGGGAGCAAACACCACCAATCTCAAGAACTCCCACATCATACGCACTGGTCTCGGTGATACCCATCTCCTCACTACCACCACATACATCAAAAACAACACCGACGGTCATGACTACAACCCCACCCTTAGTTGCATCATCTTCCTCGGGCCGGGACAAAGGCAAAGGCAAAATGACAAGCTGCGAGCTCGAGAAGATTCCCTACAAAATCGGCGACCATGAATACACTCACACCACAACAATTGAGTAAACATCTTGCTAAAGAAGAAAGAAGATTGAAACTAGCGAGGAAGAGAAAAAAACAGAGAAGCAGCAGCAAAGGTAGTCGCCAAGAAGGCGAGAACATGGGATTAGATGCAAGCAAGCTCCAAAAAGGTCGAGCGGGACAAAAGTTCAAGGAAGCTCAGTGCTCAAATGGTGAAATGAGAAAGCAGTTGGAAGAAAAGAAAGAAAAGCGAAGCTCTCGGGCTAAGCGAGTTAAGGAATACAATTGGACAATGACCGGCCAAGGCTTCTGAAAAAATCACGGATGTCGAATCATCCTAATACCAAACCTCCGCCATGAACGCTCTGAGAGGGATGATAAAGGCACTTCAAGTTCATGATCCTCTCAAATTCACCGACTTGGGATCATCGAACTCGATGAACTTGGTCCAATTATTGAAAAGAAGAAAATGCGGTGGTTAAGGACACGATGAAAATGCTCAATAAATGATATGAAAGACTAAGGGATTGTCCACCCAACTGGGAATTCAGGCCGCTTTAATCGCACCTCAAGGATCTCAACCACAATCATCCACCGCAAAGAAAGAGAGTTGAGTTCCAACTCGAAATCAAAGTGCATGGATTCGAATGCAACAGGAGTGCTGAAGGTGTGAAATTTGTGAACTGTCTAGTGATTGAGAAGCACGAAGAGGGCTATTCCACATTGATGTCTATGGAAACCCCGCTTTTCAAAGATGGAGTGATATTGATCAGTGGTGTGGTCGCAATCTTGAGCTACATACCGTGGCCTCTCAAATCCAAACCAAGCAAACATCAAGTTCGCCAAGACACGAATGCCAAGATAAGAGAGCACCACGACAAAGAAACACTCCTGAGAAAGAAGCCTAAGCTTGAAGCACGGGGATCCATCTCAACCGACATCATTTTGATTTATCTTTTGTACTAGTGATAGGAACCTTTTGTGATTTGATCAATAAACGATGTATGTTTTGTTAAAATATTCAAATGTTCCTTATTGTATTCATTAGTACATTCAGTGTAGGAAGAAGCCATTTGCTCACTTACATCGATCAATCACTTAGGCTATTTGTATATCCAAATAGGGAGGCTGTTGGGTTCAATAAATACCCAAACCCCTTAATCTAGGATTTGAATAGAAAATAGCCCAAGTGTTTAGTCCGTTAAACACTAATCGGTCATCGAGTGCATAGCCTCTCGGTGAGTCATCTTCGGGATACTCGACGAGGCGAAGAAGAAGTCTCTCCACCTCGATGGCGGAACTTAAAGGGTGAAGGCGAGTCAAGAAGAAGATGATGGATTGGTGGTGATGACAATAACTCACCGAATCCCTAAGACTCCTCTCCAACACTTACATCAAGACAAACCAAGTAGAAGGCGAAGGATGTAAAGGCGAAGAAAGAGCGGGACAAGGCGGAAAAGGTTGAATCGAGATAAGGCGAAGTCCTTATCAACCAAAGTCAAACTTTCCCGAATAGAAAAGATCGGGCTCGGTGTCATCACCGAACTTAAGAAAGTAGTCTTGTCTCTTACCTAGAATAGTCTTTTAGAGATGAGACAAAATACATCAATATTTTGTCTTCGTATGATGTCGATTGTCACTTAGGAAAGAGTCAAATATCATACATGTATAAATAGCATAAGAGATGGAGTGGAAAAAAAGCTTGTGAATTGTAAAACACACATACATGCAAGCCATCTTTCACTCCTCCAAATACAACTTAGTTCCCGAGATAGCTTAGTGAGCTCTAAGAGTTGTGCTCGGACTTAGCCCCGAGCTTAGAGAGAGTCACCAACTTTGTCATTTCAATTCCAAGTACTATTCCGCAAGTACTTGGGTAACGTATTCTTTGTTGATTTATTTCTAATAAGAATATTATGTTGAAAATTACTTAGTGTGTTTTCCTATGTTAATTTCAGTCATAGTTCACTATTAACTTGTTTTATATATTTAAACTGTTTTAAACGATAGTGAACGGGTAACAACACTTTTTGATGAAACGGACCAGAAGGCCTTGAAAAAAAACGGGCAGACCTTAACAATTTTAATTTGGCAGTTTCGGCGTTTTGGTTTTGCTAACTTCTTTTAGCCGTATCTTTTGACTCGTGTACTCGTTTTGGGTGATTCAAATTGCTATGTTTTCCTTTTAACCTAGTCTTTAACAATATGCAAAGTATCAAATCTATATGTGGTCGATTTTGTGGAAATTTTGTACATAAGTTTATCATTTAAACACTAATTAACCCTAATTAGCATAGAATGGTTTTTAGACTTGTTTTTAAGTACTTGTACATCATGATCCAATATAACTAGACATATATAGCATATAGAGATTATGAAAATATAGCAAGGATGATGAGCATAGGTTTCCTTACAACTTTTGGCCTTGAAAAGGAAAACTAAGAACAAGAATGCTAGCTTAACTCTTCAACAAAAACCCTAGCTTCCAATCCTTCAACACAACTTTTGCTAACTTTTGATAAATTTGCTTAATTTTGATCTAACTCTTGTAAATACCTTATAAGCTCAGCTCCTATACCCTTCTGTAGCTTTCGATTTAACCATGGAATCACCAAATAAACTTAAGATCTAGGTAGAGATCACTAAGGCCTTCAACTTTTGTGTATAATTTGTGGTATGAAAATCAATGGATCATGGTGTTAGGATTTATTGTTGGGGCATTTGTTTTAGAAGAAAGGGAAGAGAAATGAGTCTCTTTTATAGATAGAATGAGGAGGTGCAAGTATTAGATATTTAGGAAGCTTAGTAAAGAAGTTTGGTAAGTTTAGCTAGTTAAGTAAACACATGCATGCATCTAATAGTTCAAGTCTTATCACTTAGGCACATGGCATGGTGAATCACCCCTATACACGTTCATATGATGGTTAGGGTGACTAGGTACTTATTTTTGGTATTATCTTGTTTTACGGAGGTCGTTTAGTCCCGATAACCGCTAACAGTAAATCGTAAAATCATAAATCTTAAAACCGGGTATTGTAAAAATATGAAACTTGTAGAAATAATTAAACTCATCGGGTTGCTTAAACGATGTTTAAAGCTGGAAACGCGGGTCAAAAACGCGAATTTCGCGTAAAACGCAGAACTGGAAAACGTAAAATTCCAAAACTAGTGGAATTGTCGTAAAATGGTAGAAATATATATTTCTAATGTTTATAGTGTTTTATGGACATATCGGGATGCCTGAATGACGTTTAAACTCTAAAGTATTTCTCGGACACGGTTTTGTGAAATTGGTTCTGAATGGATTCAACGTACGTCGTCAGGACGACTTGTCGAGTATCAACTTTCTTGTCATGATGGTAAAATAAAAATAAAAAATTTTACGTGATGAATAGTGAAAGTGAATAGTAAAAGTGAATAGTAACTTTTCAAAAAAAATGAAAAGTAACCTGAAAATGCGAGTTGTTACAGTCTCACCACCTTAATAGGAATTCCGTCCCGGAATTCAGTGTGTGTTATCCGATGTTGAAGTGTCTAGGAAAATGTGGGTATATGCACCGAATTCTAATCTTTGCGTTCTTAAGTTTCTGGTCATAGAATGTGTTATGTACAATTCTATGTTTTTTGTGGTGGCTTAAGTTGATAATCTAAAGGGTTTTGTTAAAATCTTATAGAGTCCAATATACCTTAAGTTTGGCTTTTCCCGATTCTCAAAACGAATCATATCTTATTGTATCGAGGCTTTCAACAAAACCTTAATTTTTAACATGGAGTTTTTGTTAAATTTAACGCCATACATCTATGTAATTTTGTTTTCGTGATAGTGTGCGAGATGCGACCAAATTTGTATTTGTATGGTTTTCTTAGTTGTTTCAGTGGGTGATCTCTCGAACACCTTAGTCCAACAAATGGTTGGTGACACTTTCGTCTATATAGTGCCTCAAAGGGAATAGGTTTGTTGTTGTTAGGGTAATCTGTTGTTAATCAAAGGTGTAACATATTGTTGATGTGAAATGGTTTGTAATGATGTGATAAGCATCGTTGTAGGAAAGTCTTGCTAGTGGCAAGTGGTTATCCAAACCATTTCCAAACTTGATCATGTCTTAGGTGGTTTCGAGATGAAGGCTATATCGTATAGTTTTATGTCTATTAGTGTTTGAAAGAAGCGTGATCTTGTGAAGTTTTACATACCGACTTATAATGGGGTTGAGATAATGATGTGATATGTTGATGATTAGAAGAGTGTAGTGTATGTTTACCATTATTCTTAGGTAGAGATGTCAAGTTATGCATTACAAAAGAGTGTAGCGTATGTTTATTTATCTTGCAATTTATGCATTCTGATGTTATGCAGTCTGTTGTAATGCAAAATGTAGTGCGTCGTCAAAATATGTGGTGTAAGTATCAATTCCTTATAGAAATGAGTAGGGGTGTTATCGGGTCGGGTTATCGGGGTTATCGGGTTTGTCGGGTCGGGTTGAGTCGGGTTGAGAGTTTTTAAAAAGTCACCATAACCGACCCGATAATAATCGAGTTATCGGGTTCGGGTGTTATCGGGTCGGGTTGTCGGGTTAAAAACCAATTTGTGGCTAACAATGAGTAATTCATAAAAGATGTATGACTTACTATCTTAAGCGAGGTAAAAAAAAGACAAGCTTATGGGACATTCGGTTTACCTTTTTAGTTCATTAAAACAAGATATGCTATCATACGAAAAATATGTTTTGTTGCGATTTTCCAAGTGGGTATAAAATATTTCAAATCTTTTGTTAGCCTCGACTTTTCACGTTTATAGTTCTTAGATTTGTTCTCTATGTGTTCAAACCCATGAGACAAATATAAGAATTTTATTATAATTTTAATAAACCACTAACCATTAAAAAAGGCTCATATAAAGTTATAAACTATGTATGTTGCACTAGTAACTTAAGTGAGCACTACTGTTGAAGCACTACTGTGGCTTGTTTGAGCACTACGGTGAGTAATTGATAAAAAGATATTCTAAAACTTGTTATTATAATAAACTGTTAGAAGCTTGTTTGAGCACTACTGTGGCTTTTAGCACAATTTTAGCTTGTTTGATATTCTAAAACATCTAGCACAATTGTGGCTTTTAAGTTGCTCACCACAACTGCAGACCTTAACCATAATACCAATTACAGCAGCAGACGGTAATACAAATAACAACAGCAGACCTAAACCATAATACCACGAGTGATGTATTCCTTTTCAAGTTGAACCAAACGTTTTATGTAACTTATAGACATTGGGCCTCTAAAACTAATAAATAAAAATGGAAAATTGATTTTGGTCTAATCGGGTTGACCCGATAACCCGATAACATTATGTTTTTAACCCGAACCCGACCCGATAACACTATCGGTTATCGGTTCGGGTCAAACAACCCGACAAGATTTTTGACCGATTTGACCCGACCCGATAAGCGCTTATCGGGTTCGGGTTCAGTCAACCGAACCCTCTGACACCCCTAAAAATGAGGAGTGTTTTGTGTAGTCAACACTATTTCCAAGACACCAAGGGTAGCAAGTGCTCTTACAGTCAACAAAATTTATGAGCAGAAGAATGCTAACTTTTTAGAAGTAAGAAATTGCTAAAGTGCGTTTTTTTTTTTTTTTTCATCAATTTGCTATTTATTATACGTGTGATTTCCAATCTCTTAAAAATTAATTTTTGATAGTTCATATTCAAAATGTAACAATTTAATCAACTAACTGACAATACAGAAATGCACATATAACACATAAAGGACCACTCTGTTAATCATATTTCCAGGCAGATGCTCGTAGCTGCGGTTGACCTCTCTACCTTACTAAATGGGTAGTTTCAACTTCATTAAAATACCCCCAAAAACGTTGCGACTGCAAAAAGAAGAAATAATACTCCGCCTAGATACCCAACCTGTCCAGACATCATACAAATTCTTAACAAATTGATAGAAACAAATGAACATAAAAGTGAGATAGTGCGTCAAATGATAGAAGTACCAGTTTCTCAGAAATATAATTGGCAAGAAACGCTCCCCCGACGGCTGCTATAGCAGTTGCTAGCAGGTGACCAGCGATGGCTCCGCTTGCCACTCCCAATGGAGACTGTCATAAGTATCAAAACAAAGGTGACTCGTGTTTTCAGTTGGCACGATTGTCCGGGGGTTGAGGTTAAAAGAGTCATTTTTTTTTTTTTTTGTATTGGTCAAAATGGACCAGGTTATCACTTTATTCCTCTTACTAAATCAATTGAACGATGTAGGATGTAGTATACATATAATTATACTTCGGTTACTTTTAACCTGTTTGACGAGTTCCTCTTGTTAATATAAACCAATCGACCCATTCCAGATAAACACAACCCATATTGACCCATTCATAACGAAATTGGTCAAAATTAGCACTTTTCATTAAACCAAATAATCATGATGCAGTGATATACCTGAGCCGCACCAAGAGCTATGGTTGCAAGCATCGAACGATCACCCCATTCCTACACAAGCATCAAGTATAAAAAAGATCAACAATTCTAAAACAACCCACTAACGGAAGGAAAGACTAATATTACACATAGCATCAGGTATACTGAATTATGTCATATAGCTAAGAAATAAGACCAACAAGAGAAAATAAAAGAAACCTACATAAAAATACAAGGCTAAATGACTTCCAAATTATTTCAAATGGATTTTTGAGCTGTTTAGACGCCTGCATTTATTCCCAAATATATAAACAAACTCATTGTTGATACAAGTCTAGCAGATAACCAAAGATAAAGGGCGACTATCACCTTTTCTTTTACTAGCTCCTCGGCTTCTGCAAATTAAGTCAAGTTCATTGCTTTTCTCGCCATTTTAGAGTTATTTGATGGAAGATCCCATGCATCCTTGATAGCTTTGAGCCGAAGAACATCAATAGAGTCACTGCTGCATATTCTCCAATCGGCAATGCTGTTTGAGAGAACCACACAGAAATTAGAAATATAACAAAAAGGACATAAGGATGGAAAAAAGACTAATGACTGACTTGTTTGAAATTGAGCTGGTACTGAATTAAATATCCGTCCAATAACGACCGATAAAACAGTCATAAGTGATAAAGCACCCATTGATCCCAAGATAACCTGCTCATTGATTGTAATCATAAAACAGTCAATAATTAGAAGCAGCAATATGGCGGGTTGGCCTGGAACTTTTTCCCATTTTTCACATAATAACATATAAATAGTAAATGTTTTAAAGTTGATTAGCAAAAGTATATTATTAGAATAATAAGTGAGGTTAATAACAATTTATGAGGTTGCAAGCAGTGATGATACACTGTAGACAACTTTCGAGTTTCAACCCAGTAGACCCATTCCCTTATAGCTCAACTTTTTTGTTTGACCCATTTTATAAGTAAACAAGTTGCAATTTCAAGCTATACTAATAGTTATACATTGGAGATATTTGGAGATCGTACCAGTCCCTTATCATATTGCATGGCCAATAAAGCTGCAATGAAAATGTCTGATCAAGTAGAGAAAAAGGATATTAGTTGTTACATAGGGCAAAGGGCAATATAAGTTTATAAAAGTATGTCGTTATTATTTAGTTACCTTATCTCCAATTTCTGAAACAAAATCAATGTAAAAGCAGCGGTGAAGCCTGACTTTGCTATCGCTGCCAAAAGAGTCGAAGGTGCACCCTTTCCAAAGGCGATTATTGAAAATACTAAAGCACATCCAGATAGCACAAGGGCTATTGAGACGGGGTAAGGAATTTTATCAGGAAGCTTCTTACTGCCAAACAAAAGAACTTTTGAAGAGTTGGGATTTGCTAGACAGGAGTCCTACAAAATCTTTGCATCCTTCAAGTTGATGCATAGATACTTAGAGGTGGATTTTGAGCCAGTGTATTTACAAATGGCCGAATAGTCAATGCCGGTAATGTTAATGTCTCTAAGAAACTAGTTTAAACAAAAACTGGTCGATGAGATATATTGCCTTACACACACACACACACACAAACAAAAAAACTGGTTGATGAGGTCTAAAGTCGCTCAAGGTATCTTGTAATACATGAAAACCACCTAATCATCTAATTAAAAATAAAAATTCAACTCCGTGTTATTTAAACAGTATAATTTGTGTAATCATATCTGGGACAGTAATTTATTTTAAAAAGATAACAAATTTGAACATGAAATGTTTTTATCAACCCAACCCGGCTAGTTTTGACCATTACCATTTGCCCTTCCCTCCAGTTTGTCATTTCAAGTTGATGCAGATCATGCTCAACTTAACAAGCAACGTAGTAATCAAGTCTTAACAAGAAAAGATATGAATCTCACAGCCCCAAAAGCTCATTTATTCCCCATACACAAATCGCCTAAGAACCCCTTTGGATTGTATGAAACTAAATCATCAAAACTGGACCATGATTATAATAGATTTTGAATCAATAAGTTCTGCTTTTATTCCAAATTTGTAAGGACAACAGCAATTTTCATTCTAACAAAGATGATTAGAAGAAAACTCACATATCATTAGTTGGACCATTAGTAGATAAATTTTGGTTGCCATTTTCATCTCGTCCTGCATAGTCCCCCGGTCCAACACCTACATTAGATGCATTTACTCTAAAACTCTTCCCTGCTATATGTGGTTTCGGCACGACTCTGCATTGTACTGTATCAAGAAAATACATCATAACATTTTCTACCGACAACAAATATTCATATAAAGCTAATAACACAGTAATATCAGTAGATCAGTAGGCATTTAAAACAACACCAAATTCACATGAACTGATTACATTATCAAAATGTAACATAGTATGTGTTCCCTAATAAACTGTACAGAAACACGTAGCTTCAACTGATTCAAACCGTATGCAAGCATTCCTTTAAAATCAATCAATAGTACTATTTTAATAAATTCCCAATATCCCAACAGATTCTACTGATTTTATAGCATATATATCTGTTAGCATATTAGCCCATACGTGGCCCACGAGTCCATTTAGCTTCTAGGGTTTTACCCTTTGTCTGTATTATATATTCTCATTGTATGCACTAAGTTGTGTATCAATTCAATAAAACTTTCCAGTGTCTTTGGTTTCTACATGGTATCACAGCCTCAGGGTTGTTAATCGCTAATAGGTTAGTCTGATTTCTTTCCTGGATCGTACTTTTGTTTGCTAATCGTTAGTCTGGTTTTGTTTATGTTTCTGTTTGATCGTGCTTTCGATTTGTCTCAGCTGCGCGATTCGTTATTAGGGTTTGTTTGTTTCTGGTTATTTGGATACTCGTATTAAGGTTTGGTATTTGATTGACTTGTTATTTTGTAATCGTGGCGATCGTAAAGATAATTCGCTGCAATCCATTAGTGTTGAGTTAGATGGTAAAATTATTCATATTGAGCTCTGTTATGAAAAAAAAAAAAAAAAAAAAAAAAAATTGTGGGAGAAATCGATGTGGGGTTATGTTTGGCACCCAAACAAAACCTTGTTAATGGACCGTTAGTTGAGAATTATGCGGCGTTATTGGATACAAGGAAGGTTGATAATTCAAGGTTATATATAACCTGGATTAATAATTTGTCACCCATCTATAGGGCTCGGTTTACAAAATATGACTCGCTAAGGGTATAGGATCATCTTGCTAGATTATCACGCGGTCTAATTTTGCCAAACAAGATCGACTGAGACATAATGATATGAGCATTCAAGAATTTTATTCACTATGTCAGCCTTATGGGATATGTTAGCATTGACTTAGCATTGCGTTTTGATCCTTATGTTAACAAGGAGAGACTCGTGGTTTACTTCAGTTTTTATGGCGCCGTCATATCTTTGTGGGATTGCGAGGTTCAATTATGCATCATGATCTCTTACCATCATTGATTCTCTTGTTGAACTACTTGCAAAAGACTAAAAGAGGTTCGTTTGAAATCTCATGATGATAAGAAGATTGTTGGGCCCTCTGTTTTGCTTTATACATCGTACCACAACATCTATCGGCACTCAAAATAGGCCTCACTCTAAGGTTGCTATTGATGAGTGTGCTTACCGCAAACGAGAAAGTTCACTCGAAATCTCGGTGTCCTAATGTTCTTACGGGAAACCGCGGACACCTCATCCTTCACAGAATCGACAACCACGGCAAGAACGACAATCTTAGCCTAATAATGGTGTTGTTGCACCTTCTTTGGATCCATCTTTGATTGAGCAATTTGAGAAGCTCTTAGCCTTCCATCCCCAAGCCTTAGCGACCTCTTACAGTAACGGTTTGTTATCCTCATTTATTGCTTTTGCCAAGTAACGGTTTGTTATCCTCATTTATTGCTTTTGCCAAGTGGATCATCTTGGAATCTTGTGCTAGTCATCATATGGGTCATCTTTTCTCTTAGTTTATTTCTTTATATCTTGATTCTTTAAAATGGATTATGGTTGCTAATGTTGGTTCTATGCCATTAGTAGGTGTTGGATTAGAGTCACACCATCTGTTTCATTGTCTAATGTTTACTATATCCGAGTCTTACTATGAATCTTGCTTTTATTGGTCAAATTTGTGATTACGGATATGATGTTTGATTTTGTTTTGATTGTTTTATATGGGACCAAAGAACTAAACTCACGAGTGATCAGGACACACCGTAGGAAGGGGACTCATGTCTTGGATAACGTATAAAATCATTGCGACCTCTAGTATGGACATATCTACGTTTTGGTTGAATTGTTCTTCGTCAATATATTATTTATGGCACTCATTTAGGTCATCTTTCGCATCTCATTAAATGATTTTAGTATCATCGGGCGTTAGGCGATTAGAAAGTCATGATATTTCGATTGTAGTGATTGTAAACTTGCAAAATTTTCACATTGCCATTTAATAAAATGTTTCTTTTCTAATGCTCCTTTTGATCTTGCGATTCGATGTGGGGACCTTCTCCTGCTTTCGACAAAAGGAGGTTCCAAATACTATGTTTCGTTTATTGATGTCTATACTCGTTACACTTGGGTTTATCTTATGAAACATCGCTATGATTTTCTTTCAATATTCAAGGATTTAGAGCTCTTGTAAAAACACATAACTCAAGTGTCATGAAATGATTTCGTTGTCATTTGGGGGTGAATACACATCTAAAATTTTTACATCTTTGCTTGCTTTAGATGGGACAATATACCAAACCTCTTGTCTAACACTCATTAACAAAATGGTGTTGTTGAAAGAAAGCATCGCAATCTTATTAAAACAACATATATTTTATTTTGTACGCCAAGGTTCATAGTGTCTATTGGGGAAGCGGTTCTTACTACTACTTATGTAGTAAATAAGATCCGGACCTCTCATAATTCTAGAAAATCTCCTTTGAAAGATAGTATGGGGAACGTCCCTAGTTACTCTAGTTTGTGTGTATTTGGTTGTACTTGTTTTGTCCTTAACCACATGTTAAACATACCAATTTGTCACCTAAATCTACCTTGTATGTCTTTTGGGTTATGGTAGTGGTCGAAAGGGTTATCGTTGTTATGATCCGGTTGGTCAAATTGTACACTTCACGTCATGAGTTTTAGAACACGTTCCTATTTTTTGTTCCTCTTGGTTCACATCATTTAACTCAATCTGAACTCATCAAATTGGACCCTTTTGATGTTGAAATTGAGCAACCTCCATCGATGTGACTCACTATCATATGAAATACCCCAAGAAATACCCACAAACACGACTACTTACAACTCTTGAAACATCACATGTTACAACCGTTACTCGACCTCCTCCGACGGCTACCCAACCATCTACAAGCTCTTGGTGGTCCTCCAGTGGTCAACCAAAGTATAATTGTAAGTCTACAAAAGGGATGATTTTGTTTATTCTTGTTATTCTAGTTCCTTTAGTTCGTTTATTGCTTACATACATCGCCTTCAAGAGCCTATGTCACACATAAAGGTTGTTTGTGATCCACTTTGGCAAGTTGCTATGGCTTGGGAACTTGATGCATTGCATCAAACTCGACGACGTGGAACTTAGTACCATTGACGATCGTAAGCGTGTTATTGGCTCTCGTTGGATCTACAAGATTAAGAGCTAATCGATTAGCATATCCAAGAAAGACATAAGTGGTTTCCTTGGGGCAATTTCTCTTAACGTGCAACAATATGAAAAAGGCGTGCATCCAAACACTCAAAATGCCTACAATCTTGCTCAGGTAAAGTTCATAGTCCATTAAAAGATATAAAGCTCGTCTTGTTGCTAAAGGTTATGCTTTCAAGAGTATGGTATGGATTATGAAGACATTTGCTCCTATTACCAAAAATGACAACAGTAATAACCTTGATGTAGTTACTTTTAGTCATAAATGGAAAATATCTAAGTTTGGATGTCAAAATGCTTTTTGAATGACCGAAAAGTTTTTGACACCACGTCCACCTCCTGGTGTCTCTCACAAACCAGGTTAAGTTTCCAAGCTCAGAAAAGCTTTTTATGGTCTCAAATAGGCAACTCGTGCTTGGTATGAGAAATTTGCAAGAGTAGTTACCTCTACCTCTTTTGGGTTGTCTCTAGCCATCATGATTCCGCATTATTTGTAAAACATAAGTGCTCGGCTTATACTTTTGTCGTTATATGTTTGGGGGATGATTGTGTTTGAATTAAATCATTGAAATCTGAGTTAACTCATCTTTTCGCTATGAAGGATTTGGGCTTACTAGATTATTTTCTAGGTATCGAGGTTGCTTCTTCATCAAAAGGATATCTTTTGTCTCACTCAAGTATATAGCTTATTTACTTGATCATGCAAGAATTACAAACAAAATGGTCAAGATATTACTATTGATGCTAAGGCAAAATATCTCATGAGATGGTAATCCTTTGCGGACCAAGTTTGTATGTCGGACTATCGTGGGAAGTTTGGTTTATCTTAAAGTTTCACGTAATATTTCTTATGCGGTTTATTGTTAGACATTTTATTTCTACTCCACAACGGTTCATTGGTTGTTGTTTTACACCACCATCTCAAGTATCTTCGGGGTACTAGTTTCAAACACACTTTTGTTTCCTTCTAAGTCTGCCTTGGACATGCATGCTTATTGTGATTCTGTTTTGGCTGGTGATTTGTATATCTCTTGGTGATTCCCTGATTTCGTGGAAGAGTAAGAAACAAGATGTTATTTCTAAATCTTCTATTGAAGCTGAGTACCGAGGCATGGCAATGACTAGTAGTGAGATTTTTTGGTTACGTTGTTTGCTTAAAGATATGGGTGTTCGTATCAACCATTCTACTCTGTTACATTGTGATAATCGTAGCGTTATTTAGATTTCATCACGTAACTCGATGGTTCATGAACGTGTTTCATGAACGCACCAGCTACATTGACATAGATTGTCATTTCACCCGCCATCATCTTCATGCCGGGATTATCTTTCTACTTTTTCTTCCTTTTGTAGATGTATTTACCGGTTTAGTTTTCGACCACAAACTCTCAATGTTTCTCAAACAACATTGCAAGTTTAAGGGGATGTTAGCATATTAGCCTCATAAGTGGCCCACGAGCCCATTTAGTTTTTTGGTTTTACCTTTGTTTGTATTATATATACTTTGTATGCACTTAGTTGGTTTCTATAATATCGCCATAATACTTAACAATATCAAATGTAGCATTGTTGATCATTAATAAGTCTCTAGTTTTATTATGTTTAATACTCCTCCGTCCCAATATTATAGTTCCAATGCCCAAATTCATTGTCCACTACTAAAAATAGATAGAGATATTTGGTCGAGATTACTATGATACCCTTACTTTTGAAATTGTTATTACAAACTTTTAGTAAAGCAATAATTAACTGTTTTAAGGGTAAAACTCTCATTTTACAAAAAGTAGATGAGAAAAAAGTAATAATTATATCCGTGCCCGTTTGATCCGATTATTAAATTTGCCTGTTTTGATCCGTTTGGATTCGAGTCCGTTTAAACCTGTTATCCAAACCCGCCCACCCCGCCTGTTTTTTCTTATCCTCCATGTGAATTCAAATGTAGCTAGCTCTTAGGGTTAGTTAAGAAAATCAACTAGCAGCACGGCGCACGGGTAGACTTAACAGAATCATTTTAAAATAAACTTACGTACAGTATATCCAATCTATAGTAAACTGCACTTTCGTAAAATGCGTTGTCAACTCTATAGTGGAAACTTATTTTGGGACGAAACAGTGAAACAATTACAAATAAAATGTATGCAAATAAAATAAAATAAAATAAAAAGGCTTACATAATGAAGATGAAGAACAAGTGGTTCTTGTGGTTAATTCAGCAGACACCAACAAAGGCAACTTTTTATTGTATTTGATGATAACACCAAAAGTGGTGTTTGATGTGAACTTAAGCTAGTCATCACTGAATCTTAAGTGGGTTTCTTTTAACTTACAAGAAAAGATCCAAATCATTAAATGAATGCATCTGAATCAGCCCAACTGAGTGATCTTGATTTTAAATGGTTTTTTTGGGGTGAAAAGTGGTTATGGTTTTTTTAGTTGATAGTTGCGGGATGAATCTTGCTGTTTGGGTGGATAGAGATGGAGGGGATAAAATGAAATCATGGCAGGCTTTATAAACGATGTCGTTATCTATCTTTGAAGTGATTACTTGGCAAAACTGAGTTGGTTGAGTCATTATACATGTTACTAGATACATGTACATAAGTCGCGCCAAGCTCGAGCATGATAGCGTTGGTACCATTGACAATTCTGGTCGGTTAACGATGATACACGACGATTTGTTTTTGATTATTTATGTTTGAGTTTCAACTCAACTCATTTCAACATGAATTTATATAAAAAAATAATACTTGACAGTCGAATTCATCAATAAATTCAAAAAAATACTCTACAACTAAAGAGAAAAGAACTTATATAAAATATTTGGGAGTATTAGGGTTAAATAGTGTTTCTGCAACAAATATATAATTATTAGGATATGTTAGGATCACATAACTTTTATAAAACAAAATCCACCAAATGATGTGTTGAATGTTGATTATTGGCTTCGAATATGAAATGATTTTAAAAGAAGAAAGAGAATACCAAATATTACATGACACTTCATTTGTTGACTTTGTTTTATAAAATTATTGGTTCAAGTATATCTCTAAATTATTATACCAATACTTATGCTAGCTTTCAAGTTATTTATATAAACCAAGACGATCTCGCGTGTTGCGTGCGTGTACTTATCCAATTAAAATTTTCACAAACAATGTTTTTCGATATACCTTTTTCACGATAAAAACTTTATAGAAGACGGGAATTTTAGAACTTCAAACAATGATAAACTATATTATGTTAAAAGATAGTAAGAACATAGATAATCTATTTAACTGTTTTTTTCATAAATTGTATTAATTTTTATTTCATTAATGTTTTATTGTATTTGATAAGAGTATTTATAAATTATTCTAATAACTTGTTTGATTTGTATCATGTGGTTTAATGATTGTATTTTTGCATTGAGAGATATTTTAATATTTACATTAATTAAAGGTGTTAAATATATGGAAAATACTATTCTCTCCAAAGTTGTTCCTACTATCCTCTACTCACGGGATCCCGAGTGTCGAATGAAGGCTTGGACGCAGAGAGGCGGTGGTGAAAAAAATATATAATATTATTGTGTGTGGGAGGATTAGTAGGAGTATATTATGGGAGGCCAGATTCTATCATACACCATATTAGATCTGATCTTTCTGATCTTATTAGAACTCCTATAGACCGTTAGATTGTTTGATCAATGGCTATGATGAATTGTGCCATTAATGTAATTAAGTAAAAGACTAGGACATTATTTGTAAATCTAAAAGGGTATTATAGGAATTCTTATTTCTAATAAATGGCCCATTTAAAAGTAAAGCTCGTCACTTATTTGGTGAGATCCACCATTTTAGAGAAAAAATCATCTCTCTCATAACCCTAACTACCTTACTTTCTTAGAGCATCACGGTGTCGCCGCCATCAAGCTTCGCGGCCCAGCCACGCCTCACCGAATGACCGGCCACCCCCTTCGCCGGCGGCTATGGTGGCTTGGTTCTTCGATACGACGACGAGGGTTTCTCCCGACAAAAGTATGCAACGGTTTGATTTTTCTTCTTTTTCTTTTTTGATTTTCAAGTGTGTATTTTGGATATTGATGTAGATCCAATTTGGAGTGTTTGATCGAACGTGAATTGGTGTAACTGTGTGTACCACGAAGAAGAAGTGTGATTTTTTTTCTCATCAAATATGTAAACAAGTTTTTGAACTTTGTTTTATATTTGTATTATTTGAATGAAATAAATATTATTAAGTTATGTATTGTATTTTTATTTTGAATGAAATGAATTTAGTTTATTTGGAAAATTGAATAAAAAAAAATAGTAGAGGTAGTGGTTTTTGAACGAAGAGGTTGAGGTTTGTTATGAGTGAGGGGTTTGTTGTGGTTAGTTGTGGAGGTGGGATCTTGATGTGGCGGTGAGTGCCAAGACCGAAAGTGAGGCTTGTTATGACACCTAATTCTCTTATTATTATTTGTCACCACCATAACCACCTCTTTTCACATTATCTTTGTGACACCAATTTCTTCCTCCATATCTAATCGATCGCCACTTGGTTTCTTTATCACAAATCCCTAGAAAAATTAAATTAATTTTAATTCGAGAAAAATGTTCGTGATAGGGTTCATAATTTTTAATAAAGTATGAAGAGTAACAAAGGTACCTGTAATTACATCTCATACATTTTGATTTTTTTTTTACCGTAAGTGTGATTGTTTCTTAATTTTTTTTCCTAACAACTCTTGATGTTCAACTAACGGATTGAACATGACATTTTTTGGATATACAAAAGTAGAAAAAGATTACTCCTATTTTTTTTTCTTCTATGCTTTTCTTTTCATTCAGATATCTGAAACAGATGTAGGTGTCAACATTAGTCAAAACTTTTTATTTACTAAAAAAGTTAAATAGATTTAGACGAAAATTTATTGTTTCAATCAAAAGGTTTAAATTATGGGTTCTATTATTTGGGTTGACGTCCTTATGTTGGCCCAATTCTGATGTTTTCAAACCTGTGAATTACTTAGTTGTTTGACATACATAGTTGATATGTTTGATCTACTTAGTTGTTGTGTGTGATGAAAATAGTGCAGGCGCTATAAGTTTAAGCTTGACATAAAATTAATGTAATGAGCGTGCATATGTGTTTTAAGGTAACTATAAAATTAATGAGAGGAGTGTGCACATGTGTTTTAAGTTTATCATAATATAAATTTATAGAGGGATTGTGCATATGTGTTTTAATGTTGATATAATATCAATAAAAGTGCGCACATATGTGTTTTAAGGTTGATATAAAATCATTACAATGGTGCATATATGTTACTGTAGTTGTTTTGAAAACAAAATTTTAATTTCTTTTTAAAACCTAATTTGATATAAATATTGTGAATAAGTGTTATGCTATATTTGTAATGATTATAGATTCGCTTTGTTGGCATGGGTCACGAATTATAGAGCGGCACGTATATGTTTATGTTTAAGTTTTAATGTATCAACTACTTTTACAATTAACTTAACATTTCATAATTTGATATAACTAGCTCTTTTTTGTTTTATATTTGTTTGATGGATGGCTCAATCATAAGAAAGATGGTGTGTGATTCGTGTAAAGTGAGTGGTGAAAAACACAATATCAACGTATATCAAAATAAACGTAAAATTCGGCTAAATTAACCCTTTAGGAAAAGGTCAACGTATCAAATCTTACGGGTGTGATAAAGTGATACGGAAAAGTGATTTCCGGTCGTGTCCCAACGAGGTGTGAATGGAAGGATTCGTTGAGTTTCGTGATTTGAACTTGAATGGGTTTTTAATGATTTGGATGATTTGAATTACGTTTCTACAAATTAATTAACGGGAAGGTAATTAAGGCGAGGGAACCCTAATAAACTACAAACTAACTACTACTAAGCCTAAGAAATGATAAAACGAGGCTAAACTAAGTCCTAGGGTGCTAAAAGCGTAAAGCGTAAAAGCAGGAAACAACCCGAGCCATAAACGTAAAATTTTTGCAATTTAAGGCTACGGTGTGAAATTAATTTTCCTACGTCCTAATTGACAAAAATAATTTTAGAAAAAGACCGGGTATTTTTTTGACTTTTAAAATATTTTATATGAATTAAAACTAATTAACACTAATTAAATGATGAAAATATTAAACCGATTTAAAAAATTGGAAAAATCACAAAAGTACTACGAGTAATCTTGGTCCTAAGAAAAAAAAAAAAAAGCTGGGTAGTTGTTTTATGAAATAAGCTACAAATAAGCTCTATTTAGCTTATACCTAAACTGCCAAGACACCTTAAGTATTTAATGGTGCATGATATGACTGAGACAAGTCCCAAGGGCGCCTGTTAAGTATGTTGTATGTGAGCTGGGTGGCGTGGGTTCGAGTCCCAGCCATGCCATTTTTTTGAAAACTTTTTTTTTTTCAATTTTGCTTTTTGAGAATCAAAGGTACAAACAAAATAAGCATTTCTAGTAAAAACTTTACTTTTGAAAAGCACACAATAAGCTGTTTAATCAGCTTATTGTCACTAAATTGTGACAGATTCCAAACCAAACACACCCTTTTTCCACTTTTAAGTATAAATAAGCAAAGAAGCAGTTGGACAAGACAGATAAATGAGCAAATAAGCTAAGAAAAACAATAATAAGCAAAATGAAAGTTAAATAATTTGTAAAACTCGGGGATAAGCGGTTGGGGCAGTTAATCTAAGGCATCCTTAAACTACTATAAATGGACAAATAAGCAATGAAAAGGTAAAATAAGCATCTAATAAGCAATAAAGTGAACTAACCTAAGTATACTAGAGAGCAATAAAAATCATAAATAAGCTAAAAGAAATCCTAATAAGCACTTGAAACAAAAAACTTAGGCTCTTTGTGGGGCTGCAACAACAGCACTAGGGGACTTTTGAGCTTATTTTAATAATTTGTAGAGTGAGTGAGCTTTGAGCTTCTAGGAACAGAAGTCCACCAACCCAACTTACTTTTGCCCCACTACGGTGGTGAAGAGCTTAACACAGACTTATAAATAAGTGTCGGATGAGGTTTGGCTTGGGTACCACCGCAGAACACACAAATGGCCAAATGACCCACTTTAACCCATTGGCGACCCTCAAAATATTTTTGAATTTTTCCTTTTGACCAAAGTTAGATAACCTCTTGAACTTGTGATTTTTATTTTTATAAATTTTCATCTCATCAAAACTTGGTTTAATCTGCTAAAGAAAAGCGATGAACTCAATGTTTTGGAAACCAAAGCAAACTTAAAACCTTTGAAAACTTGTAAAACTCTTTTCTAACTCAAACCACTTGTCTTGGATACTTAAAATCGTTTGACTTCAAGTGGTCAAAGTGGGTAAAACCACTTTGACCCATTTATCCACTCAGACCAAACACCCCCCAATGAGGTGCAATTTCTTAGCCGGTTGAAGAAAAAGCGAACTTGGCTTTTTGTATAAGTCGATTCGAAAACTAAAGTGACAACTTAGAACACTAGGAGATAAGCAACTAACAAATAAGCACTAATGTTCCTATTTTATAATAAGCGATTATAAACGAAAATGGAAAACTTTTTCATTGATTAAAAAAATTACACCGAGACTAAAAGATGAAAGTTTAACTAAACACTAAATTCCTAGGTGCCTTATCAAATGGCTACATGATTCCTATTTATACTAAGAGCTAATAGGGTCTTCTCACATGTTGTGCTTCCTCTGTGAGATAAAACAGCCTTCAGATGCAATTGTGCTTCTTTAAAGATAATCTCAACCATCATTTTGGTAGGTACCATTTGGAGCTCATCTAAGCCATCCATGGGGTCTTATGTGCTTGGATTGCCACAATGGCACGCCTTGGGAGTAGGAGGGAATAGGATAGTGGGTTTGGGATTTGGGGTTAACTGGGTAAAGGCTTGAGGTGAGGAGGTTGAGTGTCTTGGGGGTTGGGGGATTTGGGTAAAAGGGATGAGGTGGTTCTGGGTTTCAGAGAAAGGAAGGAGAAAGTGGGAAGGAAAAGAAAAAGGTAATGGGTCGTTTTATTTTTGGTTATGGAGGGTTCGCATGGAGAGGAGGTCAGTGGTTGGGGGTTCGAGGTCGAGGAAATGGGTTTGGTATTTTAATCACAAGGACCATAGCTGCAATTCCACAAAAACCAAGGGCAAGCGTAATTTTCAAAAGTATCATAGGGACCAATTATGACAAGTTTAATTTTCAAAGGACCAAAAATAATAATTTTCAAATTAAAATGTCCTGGGTAATTTCATCAATCTTTAAAATTCAAGGACTCGAGTTGTCATTTGCAAAACTAGACTTTATAAGGCTAAATTTGACAACAAAAATTCCGAGGGCCTTTATGAAAAATTACATGTTTTGAATAACGAGGGACTAGATTTGACAATTTATGCATAAAATCTGATCTAAATATTTTTACTGTCTTTTAGACTTTTCAAAGTGTTTTTGATTGTTTTGCGATGTAGAAGGAACAAAAATGATGAGTATTTGACACTCATCATGTAATGATGAGGCGCGTCTTAGCATATATTCGAGGAAATGTACTCATATGTTTTAATGAATTTGATGAGAAAGTGAAGCATGCACATATGTTCGTGGAAGAGTGCACACATGTTTTTAGAAGAGTGCACACATGTTTTTGGTTGACGTATACATATAAACTTAAGAAGATACATTTGTATTTAAATTGTATTTCATTTTATATCAATTTTTGTGTATATTATTTATATTTTTGGTCTATTATAAATTTAGATTTTACATGTATATGTCTATGTTTATGTTTTTTGTTATAAATTTCAACTATTAAGTAATGTACACTAGAAACATATGTGGAATTACCATTTTAAGCAAAACAAGTTTGATGTATAAATAATTATACACAAGAAACATATGTAAATTTACAATAAAAAAAAAAAAAAAAAAAAAAAAAAAAAAAAACCCCAAAATTAAGGAATTTAAAATGTTTTTAATTAAAAAAAATCAAAATTAACTAAAATTGTGTTTGACTATTATGCCCTTTTCAATTAAATAAAATGTTTATTTATACTAAATTCTTATTGGTCTAAAAGGAATCTGTAAATCTTGCATCTAATATGAGCCCGCATGAAACGCGCCTATATATATATAACGGGATGCATGGTACGTAGATTAATCAAGAAAAGTCCATGTCATTGCCATGTAATTATTTTTAAACCATGTCATCACATTTGACCATGTAAGCAATTTTATAATTAATTTCGGTTGTGTTATTTTCATAATTTTATACTACGTATGCAATCCTTTTTCTAAAAATTCGGATTTAATTTGTGTAAAAAGGAGTTGCCAAGATTTGAACTTGGGATGGAAGGCCCAAATAACCTACACCTCAACCATTGGAGCATTCCAATGGTTGTGATAAACTTGCAACTCATAATTGATATTGCATGAAAGTAGTTGTCAAATAGAGATTAGGGTTCTCATTCATAATAACGTAATACACATTCATCCTCTTCATTCATAACTAATCACTCACGAAAAATACCTAGGTCTCATCCTAGTCGATCTAAACAAAAAAAACACGTGATCAATCGTATCAACAACTTGCTTTTCATGAATTAGAAGGTATGTTCATAAACAATATTCAGTAACAATATATCAATTCTAATCATTTTTTATACAATGATTTTATTTGATTTTAGAGGTGTTGTTACAGATGGAAGCAGAATATCGGGTCTTGGTGATCACGGAGTTCAGGGAATCGGCATTGCAATTGGAAAGTTGGATCTATATGTTGTTGCAGCTAGAATTAACCCTCGTAGAGTAAACTTTTTTCACTGCTCAGTACATATTTGTTTATCTGAAGATATATAACTATGTTTATACTCGACTAATAATGCATCTTCCTCTAACTTTTGTTTTTAACACTATATTATGTAATTCTTAGCTTTATCTATGTTCTTATAACAGGTGCTTCCTATTATGATTGATGTTGGAACCAACAACGAGGCCCTTCTTAAACACCCCTATGTATGGTTTTTTGTACTCGTGGATGATTGCGATCCACTAATCAAAGTTTAAAATTTTGTTCCATTAATAAATTTCACCGATACTTAAATCAATGTTTTGTGACTTCCATCTAGATGATGATAATAGTTCCACTTGTCGGATTTGGGATTGCAACAACACCGTCTTGATGGGGAGGAGTATATTGTTATTGATGAATTTATGGAGGTTGTGTTCACCCGTTGGCCCATGTTATAGTGCGGGTAATCTTTCTCCTAGGATTATAATATTTTTCTATCGAATATTGTAAGAAGATGCTCATCAGGTGTAAACATCTATATAGTTTGAATATTTCCAGAGCAAGTGGGCCTTGATTCGATTCGGCGTAGGTCTTGGTAAATTTGTGAATCGCTACCACGATAACAATATTCGTTGTTGTTCTTGTACTCGGCGTGTCGGTCATTGCGGTGCGGGATATTTTAAAGAGCTACAAAACTTATATGCGGATCAGTTAGTATAGGTATGTACGTCTCAATAAACACCATCAATTTGTTTTATTTTATTTTCAATAGTAGAAACCAACCATTGTTTTGTAATTTTGAAATTAAATGCATGTTCCACTTCACCAAGATTGCCAATCACTGAGGATATGCTCAAGGATGTATCGGGAGCACCAAACACTGATAAATTTGTTGGATGCTACCATGGAGGAAGTTGGTGGAAAGCAAAAGCCATATTAAAACCATAAAGATGCGACCACTAAGGCGATCGGTAATAATGGTGATACAATGCTCCACTTCATAGAAGATGGAAGTAAATTAATCGATTATTGGTATTTATGCTTGGTATGTAGCTAATTATTTCTACTATCTTGATTTAAATGTGGCGAGCCATGCTTGTATGAGAATCTGGATGTCCACAATTGTCTAAATAAATGCGCATTGCTTATGTTGAGACTTCTCTCGGGGTTGGTCTACACAACGGATAGTATTTTCGATGTAAATCTCGAACTTATTTGTAGTTTGAAATTTGGCGGATGAATTTGGGTTGTAAGTTTGATAATTATATGTGCTTAAATCTTGAATTTGAAGTTGTAATTTTGATAAAATTCATGTATTCGTGAGCCAAATTAAAGTTCGAGAACCACAATGGTAAAGGTTGCAACTATGAATCTCGATTATGGTGACAAGTGCACAAGTTCGAGAACCATAATGGTAAAGGCTATAACTATAAGTGGATCAATCTTTAATCATAAATTGATTGAGTATATACTAAGAATCTTGAATTAAGATTTGTAGGAAGCTTGAGAATATTCTGAGATGTGATCAAGTGTAAAGGTGTTACTTTCATGAAACTTAAAATTGAAAATGCGAGGTTATTCCTATCTCATGTGCAAACAATTACTCATTATTTTTGCCCGTATGTAATAGTTTCCATATTTATCTATCGGTGAAACAATGATTGATGCAACTATTTGGGATGATGATACTATTTCATTCAACAAGGAAGGCTAGCATAGCGACTTACGTTCTCCGATCATTATCATTGTAACTTCAATGAAAGTCCCACATTTTCAAGGTTACGTCAACCCGTATTCACTATTACATTCATTCAAGTTTTTCACAGATGTCGTTATCTCTTTACAATATGGGTGTCTTTACATTTATTTTATGAATTCTCGCTAAAATGTAATGTTAACAGGTGTTGCGGCCGAATGCTACTCCGGGTTCGTATGTATGTGAATCCGATGATTGAAGAATGCAATAATGGCTCTGAGTCGATCCTTATACTCGTCCCTACAAAAAATACAACCTCACAATACTTATTCAGTGCGTTTTATTTAATTCTCGAGTTCGTCACAAGAAATAAAACAAATCGGTCCTCAAGATATGGTACATACTTTTATCCCTTTTTCTTTTGTCATTGTGTAGTATTCTTATAAAATTAAAAGACTTATTGTGATTATCTAGATATAAGATTTTCGGTTTAAGTGTTATTCGTTTATATGTTTGTAAAATTTTAGTATTCAATTTCTATTGCTTTTTATGATCTATGTTACAAGGGTTCGGTTGCATGTCGACGGTACGCATAAATGTCATAGGAAACTTCAACCAATTGGAAAACATTAGTGTCTACGGTGATCGTGGGCGGTATAATATATGGTAGTTTAGTTCTCATATTTGCCCCCCATTACACATGTATATAATTATGAAGTTGTAAGGAACATTATTAAACCCATTGTTGTTTATTTCATTGGTTAGGAGATGCAAGTGAAACCATCTTTTCAAGGAAACAATACGAAATGGAATATCACCATCATCGCTTTCCGAGGTTAGTTTTGTTGTCGTGGTGTATTTTCACACTACTAGTTGTTATTTTAAGTGACGCTTTGATATAAATTGGAGTATAAAACTTTCGATCGGTCTTAAACTTGACACGGCATTTGCTTGCAACAAGTGGAAGAGTCGGTCGTGAAGTACTCACAATAGCCATAGAGAATGGAGCCGACCCATTCTGAGTTCGATTGGGACAACAAATTATCGAGAACTCAACCTTTTTTGGCAAAGGAGACACTATTGTTATTCTACTATTTCAAGTAATATAGAAATTTGTTGTTGCATTTCTTTGTTTTCAAATTATGTATTTTGTTATCTCACTTCAAATATATCATTTGAAGCTTAAGAAACAAATACAAACATCTATGGTATTCATCTTTGGTATTAATCCAATTTTATTACGATTTCGGGATGGCGTCATCAACACGCATTTTGAATATATGGCTGCGGTGAATCGGCGGGAATCGAGTTAAGTGAATGATCTTCGAATGCTTCATAGTGCTAGCGACCATTCTGACATCGATTATATTAGCGTCGAAGTTTCACAATTTGTGTTGATGAGTTTTCTTTTACGTCCTTTTGATATATTAAATTTCTTATAATTTGGTTATTGCTAAGAGGGTATTTGGGATTGCTTATTAAAACTATGACTTTCTTTATTGTGTCTTGGTATAACAGATAACGATTTTCAGAGGGTGTGATCTAGAGGGTGTCGTTCAGGGGATGTGGTTCGAAGGGTATGGTGCCGACTTAGGGGATCCAAAAGTTGTATCCTTTGAAACACAGGCTACAAACACGTTATGTACTACGTAGAGTGGCAAACTGACAATATTCCGTAATCGCGGGCAGTTTGTGTAACTGGTAAGTTTTAGCAAATGTTGAAATGGTTGCTCCATTATACTTTTTGTTTTATTTTTTGTCAACACTTAATGTGTATACTTTCAATAAATTTTGGTAGACTTTTGATCCGTGCCCTATTGGTTTTTTTTTATCTTACCCCTAGGAACTATTGAAGATCAAACCTAAGGCAATCGGGACATTCGTAAGCAAATAGGTTTAAATTGCCTTTCAGCAATCATGCAAACAACCGTACATGGGATATATCTTGCTTCCTTGACAAAATAATCATAGGTAAATAAAATCTTCTCGGAAAATGAATTTCGTGCGTTAATGCATAACCTACTAATCCTCTGTTGAAAATGAATTTTCTTTCCTGAAAAACAATGAAAATGAAAAGTAGAAATTGTGGGTAAATCTGGGATAGTTTTGTTGCTAATGGGTCAAATGGGTGCAACTAAAAAAATTTAAATATATATAGGAAGAAGCTAAATTGTTTGGAAGTAACGGCGTAATCAAGTGTCTACAACCTTCTAATTTTCCTCATCGGATAATCTAGACCATTCTCTTTAATTATTGTTTATGAAATCATTTTCATTATATTATGATTATATATGAACTGTAAATGAGATCATGCTAACCAATGTTGACCCGCCTAAGATTTTTACCCGTTTTTACATGTTGCC
>CM040245.1:180477818-180545704 GCA_022545495.1 Chrysanthemum lavandulifolium | reverse complement strand
TTTACAACAAGATAAGTAATTTACTTCATTGATTCAATTATGTCTTCAAATGTATGTGTGTATGCTTGCATGTTTTCCATGTCCGGCTAATTTACTTATGTGTTTACTTAGATCTATGAAACCTAGGTATTGAATATTGATTGGTTGTGTCTTATCTTAATTGTAATTGACCAAGGATTGTGATAGGTCATTCGTTGTGTTTTTAATGCTTGAGTATTCTTTGTGAACATTAGTTTATAATCACCTAGAGTTATAGTAGGCTAAACATCCAAAGATAACCTTAGAGTTAGTTTATGAATCCTAGAGATTTCGTAGGCAATAACCTTAAGGTAGTCTCAAAGAGTTAGAGAAAAAAGCATACCCTACGACCGTAGAAGACACAACGCGTTAAGAATAAGGACGTAACAATTCAACCATCAATAGGAGATAACTAGGGAGTAGTAGCATCTATGTGAACACATCTTTAATCATCATACGAGCACACATCAATTAGACATAGACTACCCCTTAGCTTAGTTAATTAGAATATATAATAGTAGAGTAATCTGTAGAAATACCACCCCCTAAATCCAATACCCCGAGATTCTTACCTTTCAATTTTCTAAAAAAAATATAAAAAGATAAAAAAATAATCTTCCTCAACCCCAACCTTAGCGTAGTAATTTCTCACTAGCATTCCTATTCCCCTAGAGAACGATATTAATACCCGAGGCTTACCCTAATACTACGTTACAATGATTAGGTTCACTGCCTAGGGTGTTGAAAAACTTGCTTGACGAAAAGGAAGTTCCTTTGACCCCGAACGCGCGTTGTACGCGTATCAAGTTTTTGGCGCCGCTGCTGGGGAATAGAATAGCTAGTTAGAATTCCACCTCGTTTAGGTTTCCTTGCTTGATTCCTATCAAGTGAGATTTTTTTTCTCATTTTTAGCTTCCTTGTAGTCTATCCCCCTTTTTCGTGACCTTTGTTAGTAATCCTATCACTTTTCATCATGGAAGGTGATAATCAACCCCTGCTCATCAACCCACCACCAAATGACCCACCAAGAGGCCGTACTCTTGGTAAATACTCAAGACCAAGCCGCCTAGGCTATAGGAACACCATTGAGCTTCCCAACCAAGCCTAAACTACGGCCCTTCGATCTGACACCATCCGATTGGTGCAAAACGGATGTGCATTCCATGGACTTCGTTCCGAAGATCCTAATCAGCATCTTAAGGATTTCCTTAAAATCGTTGATTCCATCGACCTCGATGCTACTACTCGGGAGACCACGCGCTTGCGTCTCTTCCAATTCTCTCTACGGGACCAAGCTAGTAATTGGCTTGAGCGACTTCACGCCGGCTCCATCTCAAGTAGGGATGATCTCACTTCTCGTTTCCTTGCCCAATTTTTCCCTCTGAGGAGAACTACTAAGCTTAGGAATGAAATCTTGATGTTCCAACAACGTCAAGGTGAATCTCTTTACGAAGCATGGACTCGATTCAAGGACTTACTCCATAGAGTCCCTCATCACGGCATTGATTTTGGCTTCAAGTTCAACTCTTTTATGATCATGTCAACTTCCCAAATAAGCGATCCATTGACCAAGCGGCCGGTGGTAAACTTAGTGATCTCACCGCGGAAGAATCGTGGGGTATAATAGAGGACCTTGCTCTCTTTGACAACGAAAGTTGGAATGACCCCCGTGAGTTGCCCAAAACTGTAAAGGCAATCTCCTTGCCTCCCATTGACTCACAACCTTCCAACCGTAGGATGCTCGAGCTTGAAGATCAAGTCAAATTCCTAATGAGCTCCTACGAAAATCCTAATGCTTCACGCCAAGTGAACAAGGTTTCTTCCTTGTGTGAGATATGTAGTGGTCCTCATGATACTCGCACTTGCACAAGACTCCCCGAACAAGCTTTCGTTGACTACACATCTCCGCGTACCAATGGAACGGGAGGAAGATTCCATACAACACCCGGACCTAGGACTTTCAATGACGCCCGAGAAGCATGGAAGGGCAAACCCGACTTCTATTAGGGACAAAACAAAGAATTCACCTCTAATGATTTCTCATAGCCCCCCTCTCACGGCCCTAGCCAACAAAACATAGAAGGGATGTTGCAACACCTAGTTACATCCCAAGAAGCTCAAATAGCTAAGCTTTCGGACCGCTTTAACCAACAACAAGCCGAGATGGATAGGAAGATAGATAACCTTTTGAAAGCCATGACCAATAGTGATAGGAAGGTTAATTCTATCTCAACTCCCGAAGCTTCCGGTGTAGGAATTAAGGACCCAAGTAAGTTAGCCAAGCACGTTCAATTCGTCAATACCATCACCTTAGTGAAACCCAATAGGACAAATGATGAAGTGAACCATGAGAAGGTACTTGAGGTTAGTGAGACTCCTAAGAACGAATCGACCGATGAAATAGATGAAGTAGGCAATGACTATTTAAATAAGTTTCCTACGAAAGAGGAACCCTCTCGCCACCTACACTTAGTACGCGACCTCCATCATTCTAGAACTTGTTTTGTGATTCATTCCGAGATCGCTAGTGAGACTACACTTGTGTAGTTAGGAATAACTAAATGATAAGAGCATTAAGATAACCTTTGTTTGATACCGTATTATAATTAATTCTTCCACATCGTTGATTAATTCCCCACACCCTGCGTTGTACTCATCTTTAGTACACGATACCCCTAGTTAACCCCTCGAGCCTATCCTTTTCGCGGTTCTCGTGATGTTTGGTTTTCCGAATATCAATGAATAAAATTGTTTACAATCCACCTCCAAATGTATACCCAAATCGCCATAGCCTACCTTGTATGCACTCACTTTTAGTGCATTATTGTTATCATACTAAACCCTTAGTTCAATTATCTAGTTGCTTGCATAAGTTGCTAAGTCAAGTCATATCCTTTGTACACATTTTTAGGACTATTGGGACTCATGGGAAAAGTTAAATTTTATGAAGTGACGGGAAGGAACTTAAATTCAAATTCCCTTTATTTACGTAATAATGTACTCCAAGTGTTTTGATCTTTTCAATTCGGGTCAAATTAGTGTTAGAGTAATAAAAACTCAAGTGTAGGATGTGCCTATAAACTAATTCGGGTCAAATTAGTGTTAGAGTAATAAAACTCAAGTGTAGGGATGTGCCTATAAATCCTATAATTTTGATGTTATCGTGAGGATGGTAGAGTAAAAGTGTATTAAAAATAAATAAATAAATAAATAAATAAATAAATAAAACGGGCTACCATCCTACATCTTTTAAATTTATGTTTGTTTATTTCAAAGTTATCTAGAGTTTAGAGTGTCGAGTCTTGGCTTAGCAACGCCATTCTTCTCATGCTTGTAACATAAAGATTTTTGACTTGCCACTACCAAATCGCCTATCCCACCAAACCCTTTGTTTCCCTACCGTAAGCCTAACTTTACAACCCTTTAAAAGACCTCTTGTATAGTTTTCCCTAGGTTCTTACACCAAAGCGATGAAGGTTTGATCTAGTCTCAAGCCTATGGTAATCTATGTACTAGGACCGGTTAATGAGTGTTTATCTTCCATTTCCAACTTGATATATTTCATATACACCGAGAGATGAGAGTATCCAAACACCACTTGTGAGGTGCTAGCATGTAATTTCCGTGCTTGTTATGACTTTTGTGGGGCTTATACTTGTTGTGAATTGTTCTAAACTAATGCTTCATGACCCATAACTTATAAATTAATTGGCCAAAAGCACATTTGCTTGTGGACAAGCAAATACCAAGTGTAGGGATATTTGATAAGGATTTAAAAGGTACACTTTTGAGGGTCATTTAAGCCCTTAATCGACCACTTTATATCCGTTATTGCTAATTTTGTTCCTTTTCACTTTTTAGGTCTCTTGAAGGCAAATTCTTTGGAATGACACTTATTCGGACGGAAAGGCGTGAATATATGAAAAATGGCCAAGTCAAGATCAAGACACTCAACTTCTTTGGAATTGAAGGTGACGATGTCCGAATCGAAAGCGGCCGTATAGCGATGCTCAAAGTGGCGACTCGAGAGCGAAATTGCTATTTTACACCGATGACGTCGGGTTTTAAAGAGTAGGCGTCACAACTCGGACGGCCTGATTCGAGATCCGCACGGACGTCGGAAAATTTGAATCCGACGGGGTCACAACCATAAGGTGACGCCGTCACAAGGTTGACGTGGTCAAGACAAAACCCTAATGGCGGTGATCCGACGGCGTCACATTTAAAGAGTGACGCCATCGCATGTTGTAACTCTATATATAGAATTCGAACTTTCAGACTTTTAGAGAGGTAGTTTTGTGGAGTAAAACCTAAAACCAAATTTTGGCTGTCTTGGGCAGTATCTTAGGGTTCTCATACCCTATTTTACAACAATATAAGTAATTTACTTCATTGATTCAATTATGTCTTCAATTGTATGTGTGTATGCTTGCATGTTTTCCATGTCCGGCTAATTTACTTGTGTGTTTTCTTAGATCTATGAAACCTAGGTATTGAATATTGATTGGTTGTCTCTCATCTTAATTGTAATTGACCAAGGATTGCGATAGGTCATTCGTTGTGTTTTTAATGCTTGAGTAATCTTTGTTAACATTAGTTTATAATCACCTAGAGTTATTGTAGGCTAAACATCCAAAGATAACCTTAGAGTTATTTTATGAATCCTAGAAATTTCGTAGGCAATAACCTTAAGGTAGTCTCAAAGAGTTAGGGAAAAAAGCATACCCTACAACCTTAGAAGATACAACGCGTTAAAAATAAGGACGTGACAATTCAACCATCAATAGGAGATAACCAGGGAGTAGTAGCATCTAGGTGAACACATCTTTAATCATCATACGAGCACACATCAATTAGACATAGACTAACCTTTAGCTTAGTTAATTAGAATAGATAATAGTAGAGTACTCGGTAGAAATACCACCCCCCAAATCCAATACCTCGAGATTCATACCTTTCAATTTTCTAAAAAAATATAAAAGATAAAAATAATCTTCCTCAACCCCAACCTTAGCGTAATAATTTTCACTAGCATTCCTATTCCCTAGAGAGCGATATCAATACCCTAGGCTTAACCTAAAACTACACTACAACGATTAGGTTCACTGCCTAGGGTGTTGAAAAACTTGCTCGATGAAAAGGAAGTTCCTTTGACCCCGAACGCGCGTTGTACGCGTATCAACACATTTTAAATCTTTATCAAGCCCAACTTATAACATCCAACATTATAATTAATGACCGTTTAAATAATCGTGACTTAATATAATTAGTATACTATAATTAATACATTACTTATATTAATAAAACACTCCCTATGTGAATACGTGTGTGTCCCCAATAAGCTCGCATAATTTACGGACATCGTTATTTGTGATATGGACATATCCCAACAAAAATAACACATAAGACCATAAAGCGTACATCATAGCATCAAATCGTATATTTAACTATAATACTTACTTGTTTATTCTGAATGTAGCATCAAAAGAAACAGTATCACAAAACTCTCTGTAGTTGTACTTAGAAACTTCATCGGCCTAAAAAACTGTAGCAAGCTTAGCATTTTCAACCAAAAAAGTTGGGATGATCTCACTTCGCGTTTCCTTGGCCAATATTTCCCACCGGGGAGAACCACTAAGCTTAGACGAGACATCTTGATGTTCCAACAACTTCAAGGCGAGTCTCCCTACGAGGCATGGACCCGATTCAAGGACGTGCTCCATAAAGTCCCTCATCATGGCATTGATCTTTGGCTTCAATTCCAAATCTTCTATGACCATACCAATTTCATCACAGGCGATCCATTGATCGAGCCGCGGTGGAAGGCTTAGCAACTCCACGCGGAAGAATCATGGGATATTATAGAAGAGCTTGCCGATCAAAGCAACGGAAATTGGAGTGAATCCCATGAAACCCCGTGAAAGTGGTTAATGCCATATCGATTCCTCATAAGTCTTCCAGCGTCCTTTGAAGAGCAAATGAGTGCTCTTGAGAGAAGAATCGATTATCTAATTGAGAGGCATAGGAGAGCTCTGAACCAACCCTCGCGTGATGGTTAATTCCGCTAACTCCGCCAACCACCCAACACCTTTCTCTCGAATCACCAAGCCGTGAGCAAAATCTCAATTCCGAACGGCGCTTCCGTTCTACTTCTCCAATACCACTCTCACCAAGTGTAGGATCGTTATATTTATTGTGTTGATGATTCGGGTGGTCTTGGATGATCAAAATACATGATTGCCATAGTTAGAGTTAGTAGAGAGAGAGGGTGTTCTTGCTAGAGGTTTACACAAAATATGAAATATTAGATTAATGAGAAGAAGCACCACCCTTCCATGGATGGAAGGGGTATTTATACTACAAATACACGACCTTCTATCGGCCGTGGATCATGAATACGATGGGTAAAGACCGATCCTTCCTCCACGGTGTTGCACTAAACTATTTTACGCTCTTGACTAACTAATTAACTACATGATAACGTAAATAACGACAAGTCTACGAGCTAACTTATGCTAGATAATATTTGGGGTGACCGACTCTTCACTATGGAATTTTCTAATTCCTAACAATCTCCCACAGGGAGGTCACCCCATGTTTTACATTTCGAATCCTAGCATTCTATTCTTGACTTTGTTCTTGAGCTCAGACTTCAATTCTTCAAATCCGCAATCTTGTGCTTTAGCGATTGATACTTCAAAGTCCATAGTTTAGTACTTTCGGTGGAGGTCTTTGAACCGATCCACATCTTTGATGATCTTGAGCTTTCATTGAGATCATCACCATTAAATCTCTGGATCACCCTTTATTGTGTTGCCATCATGTGAAGTTGTGACTTTTGGACCGACATGCTCACACTTTTGAATCATGACATCTTTCCATCGAGTGGCGGAAGCCTTCTTTGGTTCATGATATTTGCGCGTGACGAAGCATAGTATGAAATATCGAGCCGAGTTATGTAGATATGCACCGATCATGATTTCTTCAAATTAAGTGTGGATCTTTGTGAGCATGCGCGACTTTGGATTGACTCCTCGATTCGATCGGATGCAACCGTCCAAATGTATCGCAAACAACGGTTAGCAATAAAACACACGATAGTGTCTTTGATCACTTCGTTGAATTGAGGTACACGCCCATGGTTCCCAGTTGATCGGTATAAATCTTTTGTGATCGGTAGGATTCCTAAGAATCTCCTTGTGAGGGTTTTGTTGTTCTAGCCGTTCTCAAACCGGAGCGTCTCAAAGAAGACAACACGGAGTGAGTGAACCCGGTAATTGAGATTCACTTATTGATGAAAAATGATTTGAAAAACAATCGCGTATTGCTTAGAAGAAAGAGTTTTGCAATCTGACGAAGGTCTTATAAGAAAGATCAATTTTAATCAAATTACTTTTTGTATTTGAAGATGAGTACACATTTGGCGTGCTAGCGAAAAGAAGAGATTCGCACATCGAGCGGTTTTCTAAAAGTATTTTTCAATCGGAGATACTTTTGAATTTGAAAAACATAAGTACACATTCGACGTGCTAGAGAAAGAAGGTTTGCACATCGAACGGTTTTCCAAAAGTATTCGTCAAATCCATTCTGGACCAAGGTTGATTCACGAGTGAATCGCCCCATCGTTCTATCCGGTTGTCACAAGTTTGATCTTACAAGAAGATCTCACATGTCACCTACCAAGAGCTTGTTTGATGTTGGCTCTAGAAGGATTTCCATCTTCATTATGAATACTTACATATCACTCGGATGTTACGCAATACCACAAGGATAATCGTGGGACTCTTAATATATAATCTTACTTTCCACATTGTGTGAAACTTGACAAGTCTTCATTAATATAGTGTCCTAACGAGATATTGTGGATGATCTCTTGGCTCTAGACTCAATAGTGCACATTTGGTTCTGTCTTGGGAGACTAGGGAGAGGGTCTCTACTTCAATATCAACCATCTCTAAGAGAAAGTCGATAGATTATGTCGGTTCCCGTGAGAATGAAACAAGCCCTTTAAGAGGAACTTGGTGGCTTGGGAAGTTTAGTGCTGATCGTCCTTTGGGTCCATGACGTCTTGTCTTCAATACCGGTGTTACCTTAGTAACAACCGGTAGCATATGTATTGAACTCGGTTTACGCCCTAAGGTTGAATTGATGGAGGGCTATTTCTTTTCGCCCTTTTCACATTCAGTTCTTTTCATTCTTCAACCCCTTGATGCTTACCGAGACTTCATAACTAGAACCTTGTTGGGTTTATTCCATTACTAGCTCATCTCGATCCGCACTCTTCCCATATTCTCATTTTTCTCCTTTTTTCATCATACCTAAGGACTCTACACTATCTAGTGGATTGTCCTCGGTAGATCCCTCCGACTCTGGCGGGATCGTGGGAACGAATACCTAACCTAACCATCCTTATAACACCATGCATAAAGTAAAATGGTCGGTCTTTTGGTGCAGTTCATTCTTCCTTGAAACCAATTGAAAAATCATTTGGAAAAACAATCAAGGTACTTGTGATACGAGATCAAAGTATTTTGTACCCTAATAGTTTTGATCATTTAGAAAACCTTCCCTCAACATGTGCATATGATTTAGAAATTGTTTAGCACAAGGAGGCAAGAGGACTTTGAAATATTTTCTTTGATCACAATTTTCATCTGAAAAAGCCATTTGATTTTCATGGTAAAATTCTCCCCTCATATGTGCATAGGATATTTGAAATCATTTTTATCACATAGAGGCAAGAGTTCTTTTGAAGCACATCCACGATTACAAAAGCCATTTTAGAAACCATTTGAAAACTCAATCAAGGTACTTAATAAATCACTTTAAAAGCTTTCGTACCTCGATAGTTTATTTGCTCCCCTCAATATGTGCTTGAGTTGAAAGCGTTTAGCACATATGAGCGAGCGGCGTGCACAATTAAATCAAACGATCACCTTTATCAAATTTCATTATTAAATCACAAATTCTCCCCGATCAAAATATCAAACCCTTTGAGATTTTGGATCCCAAGTAATTTAATTAGGTTTAGAAAACATGGGAGAAAATGTGGTCTTGTTTAAATACTCATCCGGTTTTGGATAAATCCTCCTCCTCAACATGTGCATTGTGTATTTGAAATTGTTTGGCACATGGAGGCAGGAGTGCCTTTAAAGGACTAAAACCAATTCCATTTAAAACAGATTTGAGATTTAAATCACGATCTCTACCCGATCGAAATATCAAACCATTTGAGATTTGTGATCCCAATCGATTTAAATCATTTTGAAAATTTGGGGAAAGGCGTGGCAAGATTCAATTTTGAAAGATGATGATAAGGACCATTTAAGACATTAAAGATTGTTAGTGTCGGTATGATAGTTTCTAAGAGATCTTTTAAGTAAAATAAAACAATTTCACAATCAAACAAGACGAGTAAAAATTTCATTTTGAAAGACCTTGATTCTAAAGAAAAAATCATACCATGACATAACATTAAATCTTTAGATCACCACTTATATTGTACAATCCGGACTTTTATGAAGCAATATTGATTGAAAAGAATTTATTTTAAATCACTCTCCCCTCAATCGATGACCGAAGTCGATAATTGAGTGACTTAAGTTTTGATAAAATGAAGTCCGTGATTTTCAAAATTTAGTCCAATATATTTTCAAAACAACATTTTTCCATTTTCAAAACAATTTAATTCAATTATTCAAAATTGTTTAAAATGGTATCTCGCACAAAGATACGTTGGGTGGTTGGTACTTACATTGATGTTCTTCTTTAGGGTTTGGAAGAAAAACCATCTGCGATGCGGTGAGACTTCTTCTTACGTTGCATTTTGAATGCCAATCGAGGTCAAATTAAGCTCCGTTTCTTCAATCACTTAGAAGAAAACCATCTGCGGATGCGGTGAGACCTCTTACGTTGCATTTATGCCAACTCTCCATAGAAGTCCAATTAAGCTCCGTTTCTTCATTTGTCAACCCAAGATATAGTTACCCTTTCTTGCGGCATCCAATCATCTTCAATTGTGGGATCCGGATTGGGAACATTCTTATATACCAATATACCGTGCACACGTTAGTGAACACATCTGAGATATATGGTGGTCGACATCACCCAACAAAGAATCGACTAATAAAAGTCAATTCAACATGTCAATCGGATCATATAAAGCATGGAATTATGTGTTCATCAAACTTTAATCATCTAAACCTAACAATCATATCCTAAAACCTAGTCCTTCAACATAGGCAATTATATTTTTTAGATAAACACGTGGGATAATTAAGAAAGTCCGTTAGATGATGTAAATCGAAAAATATTCTTCCCTCAATCAATGACTCTTTTCTTGAAAAGTTTTAAAAGTGTGAAGTCATCGGTGAGTTTTGCAAGTGTCTGAAAATTACGATTCGATTGATTTTCAAGCAACTCATTTTCCACCATATTTGAAAACACCAAATATTTTCTGAAGAATTTTAGACGGAAAACATTTGTGTAGGAGCAATGATCCTTGACATACTTTCCTCATATTGTTTTAGGATAAGTGCACGAAATATTTAAAATTGGTTTTAGCAAAGACTTTCCTTCCTTGAAGAGCGGGTTGCTATCATAAATAATAGCAAACCATAGTTTAAGCACGGGTCACGATCAAGTAGCGTAAGCCATATTTAGAGACATGTTTTGGAAAGAAATATTTACACCTCACCGCTCGAACTTCATCTATGGTCCCGTGCCATTATTGAATGACATTTCTAAGACCGTAGATGTTATCGATACCGTAAGACATGTCTAGGAAAACATATTTTTGGTATATTTTGAAATTTTCTGATTTTTATGGGTTTTTGAAGGTTTTATAATTTTCTATTTTTTTTTGTTGGTTTTATATTTTTATATTTGGTTTTCTGATAAATATATACGAAGATAGAGAAGATGATATAGTTAAAGAAGATGATACGAGTACCGAGATAAGGATATCGAGCAGCACGTCGTAGAAGATAGAAGTCATCATCCCTAAAACTTTCACCAAAAAAGCTTTCGATGCTCCTGAATAGTGAGAAATTGAACCATCTGAAAGTGAGACTCTGGCAGCTTCCCCCCAAACCGAAAATCCTTAAGATGAGCAGATTCAAGCTCTATTTTAAGCTTGATTTAGCCAGTGCACAAGGAAGCACACCTTTATCATAAATCATTGCTCCATTTAAGAACGATAATCGAGGATCTCCATTCGGGGTTATATCATCAACAAGAAGAACAACAACGTATCATCCCATTCATAAATAATATTCTCAAATTTCATAACCATGAAGTCCGACGTAATCCATTCCAAAAGGTGTCAAGAAACCACTTCCCGAGTAGTTGAATCGATGCAGCCTGATCTCTTAGAATAGAGCTCAAGAGCCGAATACACAAGTAGATTTCCAAAGAATAAATGATACAACCACCCAATGCACATTTATCTTTCCTGATGATTGTGTATAAGGCTCAAGAACCCAAAGTACTCAAATGCCTCCTCACTTGTGTGCCTCTTTTATCTTCAGAAACTTTATATTACATCACTTCCTCCACGTCGTTGGAATAATAACGCTAAAAGCCTTGATGAGTAAAACCTTGAGTTTCTCTGCGGTCATGAAATTTGTTTTCCCGGGATATCTTCAATCACTTAGAAGAATTAAGTTCCTCAAGTTTACTCGTCATGAGTCAAACCTTGAGTTTCTCTGCGGTAATAACATTTGTCTTCCCGGGGTATCTTCAATTACTTAGAAGTATTAAGTTCATCAAGTTTACTCGCGTTTAGATGCTTGTCTCCTTACCCGCTACGGTTTTGATACTTGTAATCGACAACTCTTTGAATGCCCAAATACTTGAAATTTTTGAGAAGATCGCTTGAAGTCTTTGTGAGAATCAACTTGAAGACTCTCGACTATTTATATCAACCATACGTAGACAATTTGAAGTGACCCATGAAGAAGAAAACCCGCTATACCATACTTGGCTGAAGTCAACTTCCCCACATTTGTATCTTAAGCTTGCACTAATGATGGAAGAGCGGTGTAGAGAATTTATGCTTCAAGCAAATCTCTAAGTACTCACTACCCAAACAAAGTATGAGACATTAACACCTCTTGCGATTATCCACACCGTCATATGCGTGTGACACCGAGTAAAACAAAGTAACTCCTAATTGTGATAGTTAACGGGTCTTCAACCATCCACCTCGATTGCTGGTAACTAGATAAACCAAGTCTTCAACTCAAATTCTTAAGCCGAGCAAGTTATCGAATAAGAACACGCCTTTGTGAAAGTCAACTTCAATCTCGAATAAGTGATAAATGATTAACTCAAGTAATCAACTTGAGTCAAATGTCCAAAGCGAAATAGTCAATAACAACGTCTCGAGGAGTCACGCTAGCGAATATGAGCAAGTCTAATTGGGGATTGAATCGACTTATAACACACTCCCGATTAGTGCTCTTCCCAAACCGACAATCTGTTTGAAAATGCCGATTAAGAAGAAGTCTTTAGATCGTTAAATGCAACTCGTCTTTAGTCTTCTAACATGTAGCGAAAATGTAAAAGCAATTGTAGACTTGACCTTCTTCAAGATTGTGAAGTTGGGAATAAATAGTTAACATCTTCAACTCACACCAAAAGCGCCCCACCAAAAGCATCCCAATTAACTTACATCTTGCAAATCCCTTAACTAAAATCCTCCCAATCAAACAAAACAGAAAGATGTTCATCAAGGAAATCGACAATCGAGGCCATAGCGAACACACAAGATGGTAACACCAAACTACCAATCACATCAAACAAAACAGATAGATTGTTCGAATCATCATGTTGATGTATCGTGAAGCATTAACCGAAGCACTTTGTCGATAAACTCATCAATCCGAGTGAAGATGTCAACCAACGGCTCTTAGAAGAAAAAAACTCCATGTGAAGATGACCCGATAAGAAGAAGCTCGGTTCTTTCATGAGTTTAGAGCCGTATGACCATTTATATTCTCAAATGTCAATCAACAATGCAAAAATTCACACTTTTCTCCCCTCAAGAATTGCATGGAGATGCCATTCTTGACTAAATAAGTGAACATCATCCAAATGTAGTCTATTCACACTTCTCCCCCAAAATTAGCACAGGATGTCTCCATCGTCATTATAGTTGAGAAAGTGGAATCGAAAACAATCTCTGAGTCTTGTTCACTTGATGGTGAAGTGCATGGAAAAAGTATGAAGCATGTTGATGAGAATGGTCATTAATGAGAAGATTTCTCTTCTTCCGAAGATAAAGCACTAAAGCGTATACTTTTCTCTTCTTTAGAGTCACGAGGCTGAATCGAAGTGAGCAGGCGTCATAAGAAGATTTTCTTCTTTCAAAGATAATGCGCATTGAAACGTACATTTCTTTTCTTTAGAGTACGAGGCATGAACTATTATGTTCATCGTCATATCTCTCTCTTTTCGACTCTCTTAGCATAACATGTAATCAACCCATTATCATTCGGTGGGCTTTTTGTAGTGACAAATGATGGAGAAAACCCAATATGATGAATTTGACCACAAGTAAACTAACTTGAACTCGTGACTTAAACTTGCACATATGTAACAAAGAGCGGTGGCGAGAATTCATGCCCTTTGAATCTCTAAGTACTCTATACTCTTCAACCAACCAACCATCAAGTAATAGACGTACATTACCTCTTGAAAATCCACAATTGAATGTGACAATTGAGCACTACAATGTAACTCCTTTAAGTGATAGTTATTTTGAGGTGATAAGAGCCCAATTCCCCAGTGGTAAAGAAGAGGTAAAAGTCACCCAACAATAACTAGATTTCCAAGTCTTCGTTTTGATAATAAGCTCGAACAAGGATCATGAAGAATCTTCATCCATCCATCCCGATACCTTCGGATACTAAGTACACTCGCCCGTGATAATTCACTTCAACCTCAAATAAATAATCTTGAATTAACGCCGTTGTCACATCTTACGAATCGCTCAAATCTAGCCTTCTTTGACATTTGAATGAACTTTGATAATGGTTTCATCCGACCATGGTTAAAAGCATAGAACCCGTAAAACCAAGCAATAACTAAAGCGCCATGAGCGAATATCCAAACACACATCAATTTATGAAGTACACCTTTTATCCTTCTTCAAAGCAACCCGTAACACCAAAGATCGAAGACCCGAGACACGCTTTCCTTTCTCCAAGATGGTTCCATCATAACGGATTTTACAATTCTATAGTTTAAACCAGAAATAGTTTCTTCGCGGGATTTTACAAAACCAAGAATAAACCGTAAGATAGATCCGAAAATGCACTTTACTTTTACCGGGATGTTTCCATTGTCACGGATTTTACAAGTCTATGATTTAAACAGAAAGCAGGTTCTTTCGCTGGATTTTACAAAATCAAGACAAAGCAGTAAACAATATCGGTTTGAATGTGTTATGACAATTTTGGTTTCGGTGAATATCATTTTAGGAGAACATGCGCGGTTCATCAACGGTTCCTTATCCAACATCAACATTATCATCAACCATCCAATAAACACTTTGGTAAACACATCATTCACACATTCTCATCGGCTATCGCAGTGACAACATGGTGAAGTAAACCCGATATGCCAAACTTGATCATGAAGTAAAATTCCCATTTGTTACTTAAACTTGTACTAAACCTTGTGAAGAAGAAACGGTGTACCCAATGTACAAAACCTCTTGACGATCCTCAGCGTGAGACACGAAGTGATAGTTACGTTGCGGTTAAGCGAGAAAGAATCACAAAAGTAACTAAATAGTCAAGTCTTTATCACTCTTTATGAATGCCCAAACAAGTCATCTTGGCGGAAGGGTAGAAAGAAAGAAGACGAAATAAGTAAACGAGCCGGAAAACCTTACTTCAAAGCCAAATAAGAAATACCGTACAAACAACCTTGTAGTCAACTTAAATTAATAAACACTTCAAGTTGTGATAAAATGCCCTTCGTGAAAATATATAAACCAACGATCAAATCGCATGGCCCAACAAATTTCAAAGATCGCCCAAATCTCATCATCATCTCGCAAATTGCATGTCTCAAATTAAATCTCATAACAAATCTCATTAACAAATCCCATAAAACCTAAATCTCATAACATCCAAATCTTGTGAAGCCCATTGGTCCATCATCCAAATGCAAGCTAAGTCATCACATAAACTAGCGCATTAGGTTTACATTCAAGCCCATACTTGATACAACTCCTCTCTAGAATGCATTACGCATTCATTTAAAAATCCTTAAGTCCGATCTAGAAATAACTAAGTCCAATATTCGTTCAATACTTCACATATCCTAACACATCCGATTAATATATAATCATCATAATTTTCAAATTAACATTCGATGTATATCATAATTCCACATTAGCCCACCGAATGCAATTAGGGTCCCATTCACTTAACCTCTCAAAATCCAACTTGATCCAGTAATTAAATGGAACGAATACAACACCTCTCGACAGGCCCTTTCCATACTCGAGGCCCACATCCAACAACCCTTGAAACCGGTTAATTAATACACTCACACAACCCTAAAAATAAGTAATACCTAAACTTAACACACACTTAACAATTTATCCGCCCCCTCCTCAAATATCACTCACAACACAGATCTGGGAAGAAAAAAACGCATCTCCTTTATCATACCATTATCAAAAGCGAATCCCAAAAACCCATCCAAACGTTATTCTGAATAAATTCATCGAACAAACAAGGCTAAAATCACAACAAATATTCGTTGGACCTGACCTCGCCACAGGGTTGGCTCGAGGGTGTTATGTGACGGCCACAGGGATGGCTTTGAATCGAGACTATTTCCAGGTAGGTTACACTTTTAGATCTTGTGTTTTAAATTGAACGACACATCAATGGATTATAACACTTTTGTTATAAATCCGATTAACTAGTTTCGAAAATTAATGAAGCATATGCTTCCACAAAATAATGGATCGATGATGTAACCTCTCTTGTGGATTCAACTTTGTTTCTTTGTTCACACAATCACACAAGAGATGAGATCTATCCAATAGTTATAAACTTTAACCGAATCAAGAGAAGATGAAATCGTATGGTTTTGTCTTTTCCTCATATTCTTCGGATATTATCATTTGAGCTCGGATTGATGATGGATTAAGTTGTGTGAATGATCAATAATGGTTGAGTATTCCATGAGATACACACAAAATTTCGAAACCGACTCTATTTTTCTTTGGTAGTCATATTCGAGATATCAAAGATGAGATATGATTAAGACATGGTAGATAAAGATGTTTTGTGAATAGATTGGTGATGTTATGGTATTGTTGATGTTGTTGTTGAGGTCTTGTGGTAGTGGTTTTACTTCTCCTTCATCCTTTCTGTCTTGAGTCGCTAGCCAAAATTTAGAGTCAAGTTGCTAGCTGTAAGAATCTTACCAAGTCGCTAACCATTTATAAGCAAGTCGCTAACGAGGTATTTAGCCCAAGTCGCTAGCACTTTAAGTCACGACTCGCTACCATTAAGTCGCTAGGTGCGCTCAGTCGCTAGCTTTTCGGTTTGACTCAAAATCAAACCGTCACCAAGTCGCTATATCATTAAACACATAAATCGCTAACTTGTTCAATAACAAGTCGCTAGCCTAAATCACTACCAAAAAATGACAAGTCGCTAGGTAGATTAAACCAACTCGCCATGAAGAGTAACCCTAAGATCAGCATCTGTTTTGACCCATTTGTTCTCGTTTTGACGGATGACATTATGAGGCGTGTATTCGACTATGGTTACCAAGCGACTTAAAATACACCCAAAAACTTGACAAAAGTCGTATTTTATAACCCATTAAAATGACCGAATGAATGAAAAGAAGACACAAACCAAAGAAAATGTTGAGACCATGACTTGATAAACCAAGATAAGAGTTGTTTAAAAGCATTACACCATAAGAATAAGAAAGACATAATCTTTTGACCAAAAAATGATACAGAAACAGTTTTTAAAACACTATTCGAACCAACATAAATCAATGAAACACAATAACCATGGTACGAAAACCACACAAATCAACACAACACAATAACCTTGGCTCTGGTACCAATTGTAGGATCGTTATATTTATTGTGTTGATGATTCGGGTGGTCTTGGATGATCAAAATACATGATTGCCATAGTTAGAGAGTTAGTAGAGAGAGAGGGTGTTCTTGCTAGAGGTTTACACAAAATATGAAATATTAGATTAATGAGAAGAAGCACCACCCCTTCCATGGATGGAAGGGGTATTTATACTTACAAATACACGACCTCCTATCGGCCTGTGGATCAGGGATACAGTGGGTAAAGACCCGTCCTTCCTCTACGGTGTTGCACTAAACTATTTTACGCTACTGACTAACTAATTAACTACATGATAACGTAAATAACGACAAGTCTACGAGCTAACTTATGCTAGATAATATTTGGGGTGACCGACTCTTCACTATGGAATTTTCTAATTCCTAACACCAAGTTTTATGGAACAAATGAGGGAGTACATGGCAGCCCATACGGAAAGATTAGCAATATTTGAAGAGGAGGTTTATAGGCAAAGGGAGGAAATGCAGGAAAAAATGACAGAGATGATGAACTTGGTAAAAGAGTATACTAAGACGAAGGTTCCCGAGAAGGTGCTAGTAAGAGGAGATGGTCACTCCCCCCCCCCCCACTTTTTTTGTTAATGTCATCTCCATTGTACCTGAGGAAGATGGAATAGTTGAGAAGAAGGAGGAGGCTGAAACCAATGATGAACCTGAGACCATTGAATACTACCTTAAGCACGAGATTAATAAAAAAACAATTGTTAACCAAGTGAACAACTTTAGGTACAACGAGGTTCTTAGGAAAGCCCTAGAAGGAGAAATAACAGAAAAAGAGTATGACACCATGCCTATGGGACCTACGTATGAGCTAGTTCTAAAAAATACAGTAACAAAAAAAGAGAAACCATGGGGAACTTCGTAATACCATGTAGCATTGGTGACATTGATAATATAAATGCCTTAGCCGATCAAGGATCCGATGTAAACATAATGCCACTATCGCCTATAATAAGTTAACTAAGGAAGAGTCAACCAAGACCAATCTTAGACTTTCCTTGGCAAATCACACATATGTCTACCCAATAGGAATAGCGGAGGATGTCTTAATTGAAGTGGTCAATATTGTCTATCCGGTGGACTTCGTGATCATAGACAAGACATAGAGGAAGATAGAAACATGCCACTCATTCTTGGAACACCTTTTCTGGCCACTCCCAAAGCAACCATCTAATGCGGCGAGGGTATCATGATACTCAAAAGTGGCAAAGGATACGCTAATATGCCTATTGTTCCAAGGTATCCTTTGAAGACAATGGAGAAGATTACTTATGAGAATCCACAGGTCCCTAACAATATGGTTAGAAGGAAAATTAACGAATGGGAAAAAGGGCTTAAAGACTTCATGGTTCAAGGGCTACATGCAACATTGTGGAAACGCGATAAAAAGTTAGGAAATAATCCTACCTCAATACCACAAACTCAAAAGAACCCAAAGGAATTCTTGAAGGGAGAAAAGGTGCTTTTGTATAAATCGAGAATAAAAGCATTAAGAGGAAGAAATAAGCCAAGATGGTTTGGGCCTTATACGGTGAAAGAAACCAATCTAAAGAATAAAACCGTTATCATAATAGACGACGTTGGGAAGGAGTCCACGGTAAGCATACAACGTCTAAAACCTTTTGATGAAGGCTTAGAAATGAAAAAGGTGACGGTAATGAAGTCACGTAGGGGCACGACTTCGAGTCTAGCTACAAGACTCATAAATAAAGAAAAGCGCTTCGTGGGAGGCAACCCATGCTTAATTGTTTGCTTGTTTGTGTGTCGTATATCTTTTATTGATTGTTTATTCTCATGTTTGAATTTGTGAAAATGCTTTATTTTGTCTTTAACCTCATCTTAATTACATATAAAGGTATTTTATAAAAGGGATAAGTGTAGGAAGATTACACACGCTTTTAAAAGAACGTGAACATGAGAATTACGATTATTAAAAAGATATGCATGTGTGTTTGTTAGGGTCAAATGCTTGTATCGAGTCATAATGGATGTTTTGTAAATTTTTCCAGATTCTAAAGATATAAATATTCCGAAATTCTTTCAGAAAATCGCAGACCGGTTTACGTCGTGGTAACTCGACGCGTCGAGGAGGAGTAGAAACAAGACTTATCTTTTTCTCGTTTTTCGTGCTACTTATAAATTTTTGAATTTCTCGTGTCTTAATTTTCCGAAAATTTGTAAACATCCATTCCACAAGCATTATATCCTAGTTTAGTAGATTCATATATAGTGTTACCGCCGATTTTACGCGAAGGTTTCATTTGTTTTCTTCAAGTGTGCAGGTTTTATTTATCAAGAAGAAGATACATAAGATTGGATGTAGCTTTTCACGCATACATTCTTCTTGAAGAAGGATTTAACTACTACTTCACATGGATCCTACCGAGCTAATCAGGGGAGTATTAGTTTCTTTCGTTTTTAATTACCTTCCATTATCATAACTTTGGTACTTTCCGGGAACATTGGGGACAATGTTGGGTTTAAGTGTAGGGAGGAAAATAAAACGGAACTTTGAAACTATGCTTATCCATTGACTATTTACCTTTTCTAATTTCAATTGTGTAATAAACCATGAGAAATATCGGTTAAGGTAATTTTGGCACCAAATTTAAAATTTTCATGACATGTAGGGTGGGACATTAGTCTTAATAAAGCGCCTCATGGATAGGAAGTTATATGACTAGCACAAAACCCTTTACCACTCAAATTCCACCCCAAAACGTGAGGATCGCCTTAGATTTGTAGGAATTAAAGCATTCATCTTAACGCTCGAGAGTGTACCGGTAGTATAATAGATTCGAACTTGTTTTGTGATGCATTCCGAGATCGCTAGTGAGACTACACTTGTGTAGTTAGGAATAACTAAATGATAAGAGGCATTAGGATAACCCTTGTTTGATACCCGTATTATAATGACTTCTTCCACATCGGTTGAGTAATTCCCCCACACCCTTGCATTGTACTCATCTTTAGTACACGATACCCCTAGTTAACCCCTCAGAGCCTATCCTTTTCGCGGTTCTCGTGATGTTTCGGTTTTCTGGAATATCAATGAAGAGCATTGTTTACAATCCACCTCAAAATGTACACCCAAATCGCATTAGCCTACCTTGTATGCACTCACTTTTAGTGCATTATTGTTATCATACTAAACCCTTAGTTCAATTATCTAGTTGCTTGCATAAGTTGCTAAGTCGAGTCATATCCTTTGTACACAGTTTTGGGATGATTGGGACTCATGGGAGTAGTTAAAATTTATGAAGTGACGGGAAGGAACGTGTTGGGAAATTCGCTTTTGAGAGTTAATACTTATAGTAGTAAAGTTAGTACTGATAGCATTGTTTGATAAGTATTAACTAGTAAGTACTGATAGTGGAAATATTAGTACTGATAGTATTAAGTTTGTACTGTTCTAAGTACGGAATGTCGTGTATGGTTTGTAACAGCATATCTTTTATTCCAATAGAAGATATGATATACTTAATGCATAGTTATCTTTGTAAGGGATCTCCTTAGTGTATAAAAGGAGATCCTAGCTAGGTTAAACATCTCATATTCTAGCCGTCTTAAGAAGAGCTTCAAGGTTGTAAGCCCTAGTACGAGGAGAGTACTCGTATTATTGCTTAATAATATTGAAGCTGTTGGTATTACATTGTGTTTACATTAATCTTCTAAAGAACATTCAAGTAGATTCCGCATACTTGTGTGTATCTACAACAAAGTTTCTCATTGTTGTTTTGGAACCATCCAAGGAAACTAACACGTTTGCAAGCTAAGTGTTCTAGATCCAAGGTTTGAGACTCCACAAGTGGTATTAGAGCTTGTGTCCCCAAGCTTGTTTTAGAAGACCATGTGTGACAAATCAAGAAATGGATTTTGAAAATCCAATGTTGTTAACTGAGTTCCCAAGTTGCAGCCAAATGAATATGAACTCTAGAGAATGCACATAGAGCAGTACTTCTTGGTATTTGATTTCAAGCTGTGGAACATTGTGCTCTATGGAAACTCTTACAAAACCACTTTCACTGAAGAAGTTAATGGTAAGACCGTTGTTAAAGAAAAAGGTGATCCTATCACCAATGAAGAAATGGCTCTAAGAGGCAATGATCTCAAGGTCAGAAGTCTTTTACTCATGGCAATACCTGATGATCATCAACTCACCTTCAACAAACACAAAGATGCTCTGAGTTTGTTCAAAGCCATTGAAACCAGATTTGGTGGAGATTTTGTCACCAAGAAAACTCAAAAGACTCTTTTGAAGCAAGAATTTGAAAACTTCATTGCTGGAGCAACTGAGTCTATTGACTCAGTTTATAATAGGCTTCAAAAACTTGTTAGTCAACTGGAAGTATTGGATGTGGAGCTCTCCAAGGAAGATGTCAACCTCGGGTTTGTTAGAAGTCTTCCATCACCAAAATGGGACACTCATGTCATTGTATGGAAGAACAAACCAGTTTTGAAACCATGAAGTTGGATAACTGCTCAATAGCTTTAAGGTGATTGAACAAGACATGAAGAGAAAATCAATCGCATCTTCCAGCCTGGGTCACAAAACATAGCCTTTTGGCTCACCGTCACTAGCAATGATATGGACAGTTTGATGTTAGTTCTCCTAGTACTAATGTTAATCCGATGGCTCAGAACCATGAAGGTGCACCAATGAAGGTACAATTTATGCTTTCATAGTCGAGCAGAGTCAAGGATCCCGATCACTCATGATGATCTCGAGACAAATCCATGAAGATGACATGGAAGAGATGGACATCAAATGGAACATAGCCCGATTAGTATGAGGGCAAAAGGTTCATGAAGAAAACCGAAGGTAGATTAAGATCAATGATGGAGACATCTTTGGGTTTGATAAGGGAAAAGTTGAATGCTACAACTGTGGCAAGCTTGGGCATTTTTCCAGAGAATGCAGAAGTCCTAGGAGCAAAGGGAGACACAGTGATGCTGACAACTCTTCTTCAAAAGCAATGGTGGTTGTTGATGGTGCTGGGTATGATTGGAGCTTCATGGCTGATGAAGAAGAAAGTCCAATCAACATGACTTTGGTATCTGAGGTACTTAATTGTTCAGATACATGTATTCCATTAAACAAATATTTAGAGCTGAAAACCATGTTTGATAATGTGTCTGAAGAACTTGCTAAAACCAGTTACAACTTAGCAAATCATAAAAGAGGCTTAGCAGTTCTAGAAAAACAAATTGTGCACTATAAAGAAAATGAGTCAAAGTTTATCAAACAAGCTCTTTGTGCTTAATAGGAAATCTCTTTAAAGACATCACCATAAATGTGTTAAAAAAAAGAACTAGAGAAAGTCACTACTATTAAAGATAATATAGAGTTAAGTGTTGAGCAACTTAAAGACTCACAACATTATAACTCTGGGAGAGTTGATAGATACCTGGAGAAAGGATTAATTATCAAAGCCAAATCAGGTATGGGTATAAGACAACACCACCACCATTCAGAGGTATCCCTTCACCTCCTGGTATAGACCTTGCCCACATTTGTCCGAGGCCCTACAATCAAAAGTACTTTTCCGAAAAGACCGATGAAGTGTTTGAAAAGCTAGTGACACCTCCTTACCGAGGTGTCAGTATTTGAAAATAAAAGGCTAGTGTAGAGCCTAGTGAACCAAAGCAAGTTCGAGCCACTAAACCAGTAAGACCATTTGACAAACCTGTTAATAAGCCAGTTAAATATGCTGAGATGTATAGAAGCAGGTCATCTAGTCCTATAGGTAACAAGAGAAACTGGAACTAGTTAAAATCTGAGCAACTTGGAGATGAATTTGTCATGTATAATAAATCTTGCTTTGTATGTGGTAGCTTCTCTCATCTCCAGGCTCATTGCAGACACATTATAAGACCCCAACCTATCATGACCCCTAGAGCAGTTCTTAAAACTTGCATAAAACCTTTGAATTATGCAAGGCCGCTTATCTAACCACACCATGAACCTCGTGTCCATTACAAAGAAAAGATCAAAAGAGAAGAAGTGATTCCATTTCCAAAACACTTGCAACAACACAACACCACCTCATAATAACCATAACTCATTCGACCTCGGTGTTAACTATCATAACTCCTCGTGTAAAGTTCTATCGAGTTCCAAGTTATCACAAAACTCTCACAAACTATCCGTGATCCGTTATCCAACTCAAATCTTTTTCAAACTAACCTAGACTCGAATCACAAACGAAAACAAATATACAATAAACTCTAATCTCAGATTTGGTTCAAATTGTTTGTGAATCTTTAAAAGATCTCATTAATAGAACCGTTTCTTCATAGATTATATTCAAGACAAAGCTTCAACAATATCTCGAATCAACAAGAAAGATTATAACAATTATGTTATATCTTATCTTTGACTGCTCATGACCTCAAAAGAAAAGAAATCGATCAAATGAAAACACAAACACAATGTAACCTACCCGAGACCATCTTCGGATCTTGATGACGAAGTTTTGATGAGTGAAAATGAAACCATCCACATGGTCTACAAGTATCTCGAGCCATCCTTGTGGCTTATTCGTTCTACACCATACCATCTCGTGGTTATGTGTGTGATATGTTATGAGAGACTCAAGACAAGAAAGAGTAAATCATTTTGTGTTGTGTTAAGTGGGGTTTAATTGATGGCATTTATGGATTAATTGATAAAAAGTTTGTGAGATGGGTGATGAAAACACTTTTGTGTTAGGGTTTGCGCTGAGTGTATTTAGGAGTTGGTGTTAAGGTTTTGTGGAATGAGCAGATGGGGGCGAGGCATATGAGAGAGTTTAGGGTTCGAGAATAGAAAAGGATGGGGGCTATATATACGCTAGGTTTGGTAAAGTGTGAGGTGAGTGTTAAATACACCCAAATTTTAGGGCATGAGTGATATTGGACCAGGCATTGCAATGGGCTTTAATGGGCTGTTCTTATTATTGATGGATTTGAGAGTTGTGTTAGTCTATTATGTGGGCCTGAATGATAATGAGACGTTCTCTAGTTACTCGTGAAATGAATTTGAATGAGACGTAGATCATGAAATGATAATGGAACATTTAACTACGAACGTGTCTTGGACATTTTATAATGGGCTCTGAATGATAATGGATGTGAGGATACTCTTGAAATGGAACGTTTTTAAATGTGCTATCCAAAGTGTGTAAATGACTTTTGATATGGGTCACGATTATTGTTTCCTTCATCTTGGGTTGTTAGATATAGGACTGAAACAATGAAAGAATTGTTATGTGTTGAATCGGTCTTCATGTTGAAGTAAATTCATGCTTTAAAGTGCTATCAAAGTGGGCATATGTTTGATTTTACATAACGTTGGAATTAATTGGATCGGGTTCACCGTTGCGGTTGGGCTTCTCAAAATTGGATAATATGAGGTTTCGACTACGAGATACGCTTGAACATTTGATGACAATGAGAATTGATGGTATGAAGATGAGATTTGATGGGATTGTGCATTGATACATCGGTTTATACATTTTCACTAAGAATATTTTGTCACAAATTGAGATGATAATTGAACTAAGTCGACTTGAGGTTGTTTGTTCGGTATTTCTTATTTGGATTTGAAGTGAGGTTTTTCCGCATGTTTATTTCGCCTCTCTGCGAAGACTACTTGTTTGGGCGTTTATAGAGTGTGATAAAGACTTGGCTATTTAGTTACGCTTGTGATTCTTTCTCATTTAACCCACAACGCAACTATCACTTTGGTGTCTCACGAATCGAGGAAACGCCAAGAGGTTTTGTACATTGGGTACACCGCTTCTTCTTCACAAGGATTAGTACAAGTTTAAGTAACAACTACGGGAAGTTCACTTCATGATCAAGTTTGGCATATCGGTTTACTTCTCCATGTTGTCACTACATTAGCCGATAGAATACGTGAATGATGTGTTTACCAAAGTGTTGATTGATGGTTGATGATGTTGATAATGCCGATAATGAACCGCTGACGAACCGCATGTTCCCCAAAAGCAGATATTCTTTGAAACCAAAGTTGTTATAACACATCAAGCCGACATTGTTTACGGTTTTGTCTTGATTTTGTAAAATCCCGAAAGAACCTATTTCTGCTTAAATCATAGACTTGTAAAATCCCGTGACAATGGAAACATCCCGGTAATAGTAAAGTGCATTTCGGATCTATCACGGTTTATTCTTGGTTTTGTTCGCAAAAGAAACTATTTCTGCTTAAACTATAGAATTGTAAAATCCGTGATGATGGAACCATCTTGGAGAAAGGAAAGTGTATTTCGGGTCTTCGATCTTTGGTGTTACGGTTTGCTTGAAGAAGGGATAAAAGGTGTACTTCATGAATTGGGTGTGTGTTTGGGTTGTCTTCATGGCGTTTGGTTATTACATGGTTTTGGGGTTATGTGCTTCTAACCATGGTCCGGATGAAACCATTATCAAAGTTCGCTTAAATGTCAAAGAAGGCTAGATTTGAGCGATTAATCGAGAAGATGTGACAACGCGTAAATTCATTATTATTTATTTGAGGTTGAAGTGAAATATCACCAAGAGTGTATTTAGTATCCGAAGGTATTGGGATGGTTGGATGAAGATTCTTGGGATCCTTGTTTGAGCTTATTATCAAAAGCGAAGACTTGGAAATCTAGTTATTGTTGGGTGTCTTTTACCTTTTCTTTTACCACTTGGGGAACTGCACTTATCACCTCAAAATAACTATCAAAAGGAGTTACGTTGTAGTGCTCGGTAATGCATTCAATTGTGGATTTTCAAGAGGTGATATACGTCTTATACTCGATGGTTGGTTGGTTGAAGTATAGAGTACTTAGAGATTCAAATGGGCATGAAGTCTCGGCACCGCCTTTGTTACATATGTGCAAGTTTCGATCCGAGTTCGTGGTATTTTACTTGAGGTCAAATTCATCATATGGGTTTTCTCCATCGGTTGTCACTACATAGAGCCTCTTGAATGATAATGGGGATGATTACATGTTTTGCCAAGAGAGAGAAAAGAAAGAGATGATGGCGCTCTCATCGCCTCAGGCCTCGTACTCTAAAGAAAAGAAAAGTGCACGCGTTTGAATGCGCTTTATCTTCAAAAGAAGAGAAATCTTCTTATGACGTATGAACACAACAGTTCATGCCTCGTACTCTAAAGAAAAGAAATGTATGCGCTTCAAGGCGATTATTATCTTGGAAGAAGAGAAATCTTTCATTATGACCATTCTCATCAACATGCTTCATATTTTTCCATGCGCTTGGTCATTAAGTGAACAAGACATCTGTTGATTGTTTTCCGATTCCACTTTTCAACTATAATGGCGATGACGACATCTTGTCTTTGATTTTCGAGGGGAGGTGTGAATAGACTACAAATGGATAATGTTCACTTATTTAGTCAAGAATGGCATCTCCGTATGCAATTCTTGAGGGAGAAGAAGTGTGAATTTTTGCATGGTTGATTGATATTAGAGAATACAATGGTCATACGGCTCCAAACTCATGTAAGAACCGAGGCTTCTTCGGGTCATCTTCACATGGAGTTTCTCTCTTCTATGAGCCGTTGGTTGACATCTTCACTCGGATTGATGAGTTTATCGACAAAGTGCTTCCGGTTAATGCTTCACGATACATCAACATGATGATTCCGAACAATCTCTCGTTCTTGTTTGATGTGATTGGTAGTTTGGCGTTACCATCTTGTGTGTTCGTTCTTGCCTTATTGATGATTTCCTTGATGAACATCTTTACATTCTTGTTTGATTGGGAGAGATTCTTGTTAAGGGATTTGTAAGATGTAAGTTAATTGGGATGCTTTTGGTGGGATGCTTTTTGGTGTGGGTTGAAGATGTTAACTATCTATTCCAACCGCACAATCTTGAAGAAGGTCGAGTCTCTGATGCATTCTACATTTTACGCTACATGTTAGAAGACTAAAGACGAGTTGCATTTAACGATCTAAAGACTTCTTCTTAATCGGGCATTTATCAAATGATTGTCGGTTTAGGGAGCACTAATGGGAGAAAGTTATAAGTCGATTCAATTCCCAATTAGACTTGCTCATATTCTTTAGCAATGACTACTCGAGAGTTGATATTGACTATTGTTGGACGCTTGACACAAGGTGATTACTTGAGTTAATCATTTATCACTTATTTGAGATTGAAGTTGACTTTCACAAAGCGTGTTCTTATTTGATAACTTGCTCGGGCTTAAGAATTTGAGTTGAAGACTTGGCTTATCTAGTTACCGGTCGAGGTGGATGGTTGAAGACACGGTTAACTATCACAATTAGGAGTTACTTTGTTTTACTCTGTCGCACATACATGACGCAAGCGGATAATCGCAAGAGGTGTTAATGTCTCGTACTTTGTTTGAGTAGTAGTACTTAGAGATTTGCTTGAAGCATAGATTCTCGACACCGTTCTTCCATCATTAGTGCAAGCTTAAGATACAAATGTGGGGAAGCCGACTTGGGTTTCAAGTATGGTATAAGCGGTTTTCGTCTTGATGGTCACTTCAAATTGTCCACATAAGGGTTGATAAAATAGTCGAGAGAGTCTTGACAAGTTGATTCTCACAAGAGTTCAAGTGTTCTTCTCAACAAATTTCTAGTATACAGACTTACAATGAGTCACGATTCTCAAGTGTCAAAACCCGAAGAGGGAAAGGAGACTTACATATAAACACAAAGCGAGTAAACTTGATGATCTTAATTCTTCTAAATGATTGAAGATATCCAGGAAGACAAATGTTATTACCATGAGAGAAACTCAAGGTTTGACTATGACGAGTAAACTTGATGAACTTAACTCTTCTAAGTGATTGAAGATATCCGGTAAAACAAATGTCATGACCGCAGAGAAACTCAAGGTTTTACTCATGAAGGCTTTTGTGTTATTATTCCAACGACGTGGGGGTGATGTTAGAAAAAGTTTACGAAGATAAAAGAGGTACACTAGTGTGTGGTGATTTCGATGGTATCGCAATGATCGGGGAGAGAGATCGTGTACATCGGGGATGCTCACCGTTTCACTTGAGTGCTTAATCGGTGATTCGTAGATATAATCACTTATTCGGAGTTGACATCCGCAGATTGTCACCCGCAGAGATAATCGATGACTTGGCCCGCTTTCAATGTTATCGATTATTCATTCCTTGTGTATTGGTATACTTTGATCGTGAGCTTCATACACATTCATCGGGGACGAAAGATGTGAACATAGGGAGGTGTTCTACATTACCCTCTTGATGTGTATTCGGAGAGTTCTTGGATATTGGTGTACGGGTTCTTGAGCTTCATACACATTCATCGTGGCGAAAGATGTGAACATTGGGAGTTGTTCTTCATTACCCTCATGATGTGTATTCGGAGAGTTCTTGAGCATTATACAAAGGCCCGGATCGCATCAATTCAACTACTAGGGGAATTGTTCTCTTGACACCTTTTGGAATGGATTGCTTCGGATTGATGGTTATGAAATTTGAGAAGATTATTTATGTGTGGGATGATACGTTGTTGTTCTTATGGATGATATAACCCGACGGAGATTCTCGATTATCGGTCTTAAAAGGAGCGCCGGATTTATGATAATGGTGTGCTTCTTGTGCACAACTTAAGCAAGCTTGAAATAGAGCTTCTAATCTGCTCATCTTAAGGATTTTTGGTTTGGGGGCGCAGTCTCACTTTCATATGGTTCAATTTCTCAATTCGGGAGCCTCGATTTGCTTTGGTGGTGAATGTTTAAGAGTTGATGACTTCTATCTTCTCGACGTCTTGCTTCGATATCCTTATCTCGGTACTCGATCATCATCCTCTTTAACTATATCATCTACTATATCCTTGTATATATTTATCGAGAAAACAAAATAGAAAATATAAAACCATCAAAACAAAATATAAAAATTATAAAACCTTCAAAAATCCATAAAAATCGAGAAAACTAAAAATACCAAAAATATTGTTTTATCTAGACATGTCTTACGGTATCGATAACATCTACGGTCTTAGAAATGTCATTCAATAATGGCACGGGATTTTAGATGAAGTTCGAGCGGGAGGTGTAAATATTCTTTTCTAAACATGTCTCAAACTATGACTTCTGATTATTTCAGATCGTAACCGGGCTTCAAATTATGGCTTGCTATTATTTGAGATGGCAACCCGCTCTTCAAAAGAAAGGAAAGTCTTTGCTAAAACAATTTTCAAATATTTACGTACTTATCCTAAAACAATTTAAGGAAAGTATGTCGAAAAGGCTATTGCCCTACACAAATGTTTTCCGTCTATAATTCTTCGTAAAATATTTGTTGTATTTCAAAAATGGTGGTAAAATGAGTTGCTTGAAAAATCAATCGGGATCGAGTTTTCGTATGTTCATCCATAAAAACTCAATCGATGAATTGACACTTTTAAACTTTTCAAGAAAAAGAGTCATTGATTGAGGGAAGAATATTTTCAAATTTATATCATCTAACGGACTTTCTTAAATATCCTACGTGTTTATACGAAAAATATAATTGCCTATGTTGAAGGACTAGGTTTCTAGGATATGATTGTTAGGTTTAGATGATTAAAGTTTGATGAACACATTATTCCCATGCTATATATGATCCGATTGTTATGTTGAATTGACTTTAATTAGTCGATTCTTTGTTATGGGTGATGTAGACCACCATATATCTCAGTATGTGTGTTCACTAACGATGCGCAGATATCATGGATATAAGAATGTTCCCGATCCGGATCGATAATGATTGGATGCCAAAGGAAAGGGTAACTATTTCTTGGGTTGACAAATGAAGAAACGGAGCTTAATTGGACTTCAATGGAGAGTTGGCATATATGCAACATAAGAGGTCTCAACGCATCGCCAGATGGTTTTCTTCTAAGTGATTGAAGAAAAGCGGAGCTTAATTTGACCTCGGTTGGCATTCAAAATGCAACGTAAAGAAGAAGTCTCACTTGCATTGCTAGACCACGGGAACCCAGTATTTGGTGAAAGACCCAAAAAAGAAACTTGATCAAATTTTCATCATCATCTATCTTCATGGTATGATTTTTCTTTAGAATCAAGGTCTTTCTAATCCGTTCATAAACCTTTAACTATTATGATGAACAAATCCCAAGTTTTACAAGAAAAAGGTTAATACTTATGAGTCCTTTAAAGACTTGCCAAACGATCAATATACATAATGATAGGCTTATCCAAAAAAAGTTAATACTTTTAAGCCTAATGAAATGAAAGTTGATCGTTTTGATTGCGGCTCTAAAGTGAATGCTACAAAGGAAACAAGGGCAATGTTGTTAAGCCCTTGATGGGGGAGAATTTTACCAAGAAAATCAAATGGCTTTTTCTATTGGGTGAGAAAGACTACTCGACCCAACAAAATGCTTTGCATCGTACCTTATTGGCTTTCTCAAGAAATATGATTACATTGAATGGATGAAGTCTCAGAAGTAATCGAAGGGTTGAAGAATGAAAAAAAATGAATATAAAAAGGGTGAAAAGAAGCCCTCACTAATTCAACCTTAGGGCGATGAATGGGTTCAATACATATCTACCGGTGTTTACTAAGGTAACAACGGTATTGAAGACAAGACATCATGGACCCGCTGATGCACTGCGACTAAAGCTTCCCAAGCCACTCAAGTTCCTCTTAAAAGGGCTTGTTTCATTCTCACGGGAACCGACATAATCTATCGACTTTCTCTTAGAGATGGTTGATATCAAGTATGAAGACCCTCCCTAGTCTCCAAGACAGAACCAAAAGTGCACGATTGAGTCTAGAGCCAAGAGATCATCCACAATATCGTTAGGACACTAAATTTTTGAAGACTTGCTTTTCACACAATGGAAAGTAAGTATATATTAAGAGTCCTACGCATTATCCCATACAATTCAAGATGGAAATCTCTAGAGCCAACATCAAACAAGCTCTTGGTGGGTGACATGTGAGATTTTGCAAAAGATCAAACTTGTGACAAGCTACATAACGAAATCTATCCTTGGTATCTTGAATAATACTTTGGAAAAACCATTCGATGTGCAAACCTTCTTTTTCGAATGGACGTTTTCAAATTCAAAAGTATCTACGATTGAAAATACTTTTGAATCTCTTACGTGCTAAGACGTCTAAGAATACAAAAGTATTTTGTTTGAAAATTGATCTTTCTCATAAAACCTTAAAGCTCTTTCTTGGCGATGCGATTGTTTTTCAAATCATTTTCATCAATCAATCAAGACGATCGCAGGCGATATTTGTAATTGATCAGCGGGAACCGTCGAAATCGTGTACCTCAATTCAACGAAAGTAACTAAGCGTCTTGAGTCAACTTTGACCGAGCATATCTACATAAGATATTTCTATACTATGCTTATGCAAATATCATGCTACTCGATGGAAAGATGTCATGATTCAAAAGTGCGAGCACGGTCCGAAGTCACACCTTCATGATGGCAACACAATAAAGGGTGATCCAGATTTCTTGTGGCCGATGATCTCAATGAAAGCTCAAGATCATCAAAGATGTGGATCGATTAAAGGCCTCCACTAAAAGTACAAATCGGTCAAGGACTTTGAAGAATCACTACTAAAGCACAAAGATTGTTGAAATGAAGAATTGAAGTCACGAGCTCGAGACCTCCTTAGGGAGATTGTTAGAATTAGAAAATTCCATAGTGAAGTGTCGTCACCCCAAACTTAAGTTAGCTCGTAGACTTGTCATTAGTTACGTTATTTAGTAGTTTATTTATTAGTTTGTAGCGTAGTATAGTTTAGTGCAACACCGTGAGGAAGGACAGGGGTCTTTACCCGCTCGTATGCTCGATCCACATCCGATAGGAGGACGGTATGTTTGTAACTATAAATACCCTTCCATCCATGGAAGGGTGGTGCTTGATAATCTAATACTCTACAATTTTTGTGTAAACTCTAGCAAGAACACCCTCTCTCTCTCTACTTTCTCTAAAATGTCTAACATGTATTTCCATCATCCAAGACCACCGAATCATCAAACACATAAAATAATGATCCCATGAATCTTGGTAAAGGCAATCAAGACAACTCGTAGTTTATTTATTAGTTTGTAGGTAAAGGCACAATCAAGACTCGATAATCTTGACTTTGAAGATGTGTACTATGTGAAAGAACACAAATACAACTCGAACACAAATACAACTTCAGTGTGTCACAAATGTGTGACAAGAGGAATTTTGTTCTATTCATAGATACCGATTGCTTGGTTTTATCTCCTAACTTTAAGTTGTCTAGTGATGATCGTGTTCTACTTAAGTTTCCTAGGAAAAGCAATCAGACGGTGTCAATATGAAAACATAGTGCCCAAAGACAATCTTACATGTTTAGTTGCTCTGACCTCTTTGGATGAATCTATGTTATGGCATAGAAGGCTAGGTCATGTGAACTTTAAAGTAATAAATCTTTAGCTAAAAATAACCTTGTAAAGGTTTACCTTCAAAAGATTTGAAAATAAATGCACTGTAGTGCATGCCTCAAAGGGAAGCAAGATAGAGCCTCTTGTAAGCCCAAAGTTTTAACTCTATCACCCAACCACTTCATATCTGCACATGGACTTATTTGGCCCCACTAATGTTAGCAAATCAATTTTAAGTATTGTTTGGTTGTGATCGATGACTTTAGCGATTTACTTGGGTTTTCTTCATGAATACTAAGGATGAGACCGGTGAAATCCTTAAGTCTTACATAGTCAGCAGAGAGAACCTAGGCGATAAGAAGGTTAAAATCATTAGGTGTGATAATGGGACGAGTTTAAAAACCAAGTAATGAATGATTTCATCAACTTAAGGGTATTAAAAGAGAATACGATTAGCTAGAACTCCTTAGCAAAATGGGGTTCTTGAAAGGATAAATAGGACATTTATTGAGGTCGCTAAGACTATGTTAGCGATTCCAAGTTACCCACAACATTTTAATGAGGCGATTAACATCGCTTGTTATGTTCGAGAATAAGTACTGATTGTAAAGCCTCATGGCAAGACTCCTTATGAGTCGCTTTTAGGTAGAAAGCCCACCCTAGACTTTCTTAAACCTTTGGGTATCATGTCTCTATTCTCAATACCATTGATCACTTAGGTAAGTTTGATGGAAAATCGATAGTGGATATCCGGTTGGCTACTCATTGAATAGTAAAGCCTTTAGGGTTTATAATTCTAGAACCAGAAGGATTGAGGAGAATCTGTACATAGAGTTTCTTGAGGACAAACCTAGTGTAGAGGGGCAAGGACCAACATGGCTTTTTGATATTGATATGCTAACAGAATCTATGAACTATGTGCCTGTTTATGTGGATTCTAACATGATTGCAGGAGAAAAGCAAGGTCCAGATGCAGATTCTGATGATGAGGATGACTACATTCTATTGCCCATTTGGAATGACAACTTAGGTGGAAGCACTCCTTCAGGGGAGGCAAACAAAGCTGATGATCAGCCTCCAAAGACCAATGATTCTAATGCTGTAAAAGATGTAACCAATATAGATGAAATAGTGATTGAACCTCAAGTGTTCAGTACAACTGTGGTTAATACTGATAAGCCACAAGTTAGTACTGATGAGCCATATTTTAGTACTGATGGTCCTCAGACTATTCCATCAGTTAATACAGAGGTTCATGATCCCTATGGTGAAGCTGATGAGATTGATATGACAAATATAGCTTCATCGTATGTTGTTCCTGCTACACCACACAGAAGAATCAATCAAGATCATCCTTGAAAATGTCATTGGAGATGTCAATGTTGAAAGAACTACAAGATCTAAATTTCAAGATAGTGAGGCAGATTCTTTAGTGCCATCTATGAAGAAAGAATTCATGGTGCCTCACAGACATGCCTCTTTGCCCGTTTTGTTTCCCAAGTAGAACCAAAGAAAGTCTACAAAGCTCTTGAAGATGAATCATGGGTAGAAGCAATGCAAGAAGAGCTTATCTAGTTTAAACTTCAAAATGTATGGGTTCTGGTGGATCTTCCTGATGGCAAGAGAGTCATTGGCACTAAATGGGTTTTTAGGAATAAGAAGGATGAAAGGGGTGTAGTAATAAGGAACAAGCCTAGACTGGTAGCTCAGGGGTATACACAACAGGAATGGATTGATTATGAAGAGGTCTTTGCTCTAGTGGCAAGGATTGAGGCTATCAGACTTTTCCTGGCCTATGCATCATATAAAGACTTCACAGTATACCAGATGGATGTGAAAAGTGCTTTCCTCTATGGGAAGATTGAGGAGGAGGTGTATGTCTGTCAACCTCCGGGTTTGAAGATCCAACCTTTCGCACAAAGTGTACAAAGTTCGGAGGGCACTCTATGGTCTGCATCAGGCCCCAAGAGCTTGGTATGAAACTTTAGCCAAGTATCTTTTGGGCAATGGCTTCAGAAGAGGGAAGATTGATCAGACTCTATTCATCAAGAATGTGAAGACTGATATCCTTCTAGTTCAGATATATGTAGATGACATTATTTTTGGTTCAACCAAGCAGGATATTTGCAGAGAGTTTGAGAAGTTGATGCATGACAGGTTTTAGATGAGTTCCATGGGAGAACTCACTTTCTTTCTTGGGCTACAGGTCAAGCAGAAGACAGATGGCATATTTATTAGTCAGGTTAAGTATGTCAAGGAGATTTTGGTGAAGTTTGGCTATGAAAATACAAAGATTGCAAGCACTCCTATGGAGCACAATAAGCCACTACTTCCGAGATGTCGATGGTGAAGAAGTTGATCAGCATCTCACAGTCCATGATTAGATCATTGATGTATTTGACCGCCTTCGCACCGGATATTATGTTTGCGGTGTGTGCATGTGCAAGATTCCAAGTCTCCAAAGCTTTCTCACTTGCATGCGCTTAAAGAATCTTTAGATATCCGAAAGGCCATGCTCAACTACGCCTTTGGTATCCTAAGGACTCTCCCATTGATATGGTAGCTTACTCGGCGGTGATTATGCTAGGCAAGTCTTGATAGGAAGTATCAACACGAGAGGAACCACCGAGTTGGACCCGATTGATTCTCGTGGATCGCACTTGGTTACTACATGCAATGGGACAAATATCTACATGTTGGTTGAAAGAACCTATCCACTTGCATTAGGAACTCTTCTAGACATGTTGCCAACTGGGCTAAGGATGGGTAATGCAAGAGACATGGCTAAGGAGTTCTTGATAAAATATTTGACCAAGCCGAAGACCTAGTAGAAAGTGAGTTTGGAAGAATCAAAGGTGAAGAAACTTGTGATTACGAAACCCAATCACAAGTTTAGGGAGGATTGTTGGAAATTCACTTTTGGGAGTTAATACTTATAGTAGTAAAGTTAGTATTGATCGCATTGTTTGTTAGGATCCAATATTTATGTTGTTTGATGATTCGGGTGGTCTAGGACAATGATTAAACAAGAAAGCTATTTTAGAGATGAAGAGAGTTGAGAGGAGGTTCTTGAAAGAGAGTTGCTTTAGAAAATGAAAGGTTAGATTCAAAGAAGCCACACCCTTCCATGGATGGAAGGGTATTTATAGTTACTGAATCACACGACCTCCTATCGGCTGTGGATCGTATACAGCTGGTAAAGACCCGTCCTTCCTCCGCGGTGTTGCTCTAAACTAAACTACGCTACAAACTAACTAATAAACTACTTAATAACATAAATAACGAGAAGTCTACGAGCTAACTTATGCTAGATAATATTTGGGGTGACCGACACTTTAACATGGAATTTCCAATTCCTAACAATCTCCCAAGGAGGTCACCCCATGATTTACATTTTGAATCCTAGCTTCTATTCTTTGACTTTGTTCTTGAGCTCGAGACTTGAATTCTTCACTCCGCAACTGTGTGCTTTTGTAGCGATTCTTCAAAGTCCGCATTGATTTGTACTTTCGGTGGAGGCCTTTGAATCGATCCACATCATGATGATCTTTGAGCTTCATTGAGATCATCACCACAATAAATCTCGGATCACCCTTTATTGTGTTGCCATCATGTGAAGTTGTGACTTTAGGACCGACATGCTCACACTTTGAATCATGACATCTTTCCATCGTAGTAGCGGAAGCTTTCTCGGTTCATGATATTTTGCAGCGATAGCGAAGCATAGTATAAAAATATCGAACCGTGTTATGTAGATATGCACCGGTCATGATTTCTTCAATTAAGTGTGGATGTTGTGAGCATGCGACTTTGGATTGACTCCTCAATTTCGATCACCGCAACCATCCAAATGTACCGCAAACAACGCTAGCAATAAACACACGAAGTGCCTTTGATCACTTTCGTTGAATTGAGGTACATGGCCCACGGTTCCCGCTGATCAAGACAAGTATCGCTCGTGATCAAGTAGGATTCTCGGAATCTCCTTGAAAGGGTTTCGCGTTTGCTCTAACCGTTCTCAAACCGAACGCCTCAAAGAAGACAACACGGAGTGAGTGAACCAAACAAATTGAGATTTACTAATTGATGAAAATGATTTGAAAACAATCGAGTATTGCTTGAAGAAAGAGTTTTGCGATACAACGAAGGTTTTATGAGAAAGATCAATTTTCAATCAAAAACACTTTTTGTATTTGAAAAGAGTACACATTCGACGTGCTAGTGAAAAGAAGAGATTCGCACATCGAACGGTTTTTCTAAAAGTATTTTTTCAATCAGAGATACTTTGAGTTTGAAACATGAATACACATTCGACATGCTAGAGAAAAGAAGATTTGCATATCGAACGGTTTTTCCAAAAGCATTTGTCAATTCAATCTCGACCAAGGTTGATTCACGAGTGAATCTCCCATTGTTTCTATCCGCTTGTCACAAGCTTGATCTTATGAGAAGATCTCACATGTCACCCACCAAGAGCTTGTTTGATGTTGGCTCTAGAAGGATTTCCATCTTCATTGTGAATATTTTACATATCACTCGGATGTTCGGCAATACCACAAGGATAATGCGAGGACTCTTAATATATATAATCTTACTTTCCACATTGTGTGAAACAACAAGTCTTCATTAATTTTGTGTCCTAATGAGATATTGTGGATGATCTCTTGGCTCTAGACTCAATTGTGCATATTTGGTTCTCGTGTCAAGACGAGAGAGAGGTCTCCTTCTTCAATATCAACAATCTCTAAGAGAAAGTCGATAGATTATGTCGGTTCCCGTGAGAATGAAACAAGCCCTTTTAAGAGGAACTTGAGTAGCTTGGGAAGTTGTAGTGCGGTGCATCACCGGGTCCATGACGCCTTGTCTTCAATACCAGTGTTACCTTAGTAAACAACCAAGAAGATATGTATTGAACCCGGTTTCACCTAAGGTTGAATTATTGAGGGTTATTTCTTTTCACCCTTTTCACATTCATTTCTTTTACATTCTTCAACCCCTTCTGCTTACCGAGACTTCATTACTAGAACCTTGTTGGGTTTATTCCAAGACTAGCTCTATCTCATCCGCACTCTTCCCATATCTCACTTTTCTCCTTTTTTCATCATACCTAAGGACTCTACACTATCTAGTGGATTGTCCTCGGTAGATCCCTCCTGCTCGGCGGATCGTGGGAACTAATACCTAACCTAACCATCCTTATAACTCCATACATAAAGTAAAATGGTCGGTCTTTTGGTACAGTTCATTCTTTCTTAAAACCAATTGAAAAATCATTTGGAAAAACAATCAAGGTACTAGTGATACGAGATCAAAGCATTTTGTACCTTAATAGTTTTGATCATTTAGAAAACCTCCCCCTCAACATGTGCATATGATTTAGAAATTGTTTAGCACATGGAGACAAGAGGACTTTGAAATATTTTCTTTGATCAAAATTTTCATAGAAAAAGCCATTTGATTTTCTTGGTAAATTCTCCCCTCAATATGTGCATAGGATAGATGAAAACATTTTATCACATAGAGGAAAGAGTTCTTTAGAAGCACATTCACGATCACAAAACCATTAAGAAAACCATTTGAAAACTCAATCAAGGTACTTTATGTTAAAACGTAAAAGCTTTTGTACATCGATAGTTTATTTTCCTTTAAAATGCTCCCTCAATATGTGCTTCAAGATTCGGCGTTGCACATATGAGAGAGCACTGCACAATTGAATCAAACGATCACCTTTTATCAAATTTCATTATTAAATTACAAATTTTCCCCGGTCAAAAATATCAAACCCTTTGAGATTTTGGATCCCAAGTGATTTAATAAGGTTTAGAAAACATAGGAGAAAATGTGGCGTGTTTAAATACTCATCTTGTTTTTGGATAAATGCTCCTCCTCAACATGTGCATTGTATATTTGAAATCGTTTGGCACATGGAGGAGGAGTGCCTATAAAGGACTAAAACCAATTCCATTAAAATAGATATGAGATTTAAATCACGATCTCTCACCCGATCAAAATTTCAAACCTTTTGAGATTTGTGATCCCAATTGATTTAAATCATTTAAAGAGTTAGGGGAAAGACGTGGCAAGATTTAATTTTTGAAAAATGACGAGATAAGGACTAATTTAAGACATTAAAATTGTTATTGTCGGTATGATAGTTTTAAGAGATCTTTTAGTAAAATAAAACAATTTCACAATCAAACAAGAACACAAAAATTTCATTTTGAAAGACCTTGATTCTAAAGAAAAATCATACCATGACATAACATTAAATCTTTAGATCACCACTTATATTGTACAAAATGAAACTTTTGTGAATAAATATCGTTTGAAAATATTTTATTTTAAATCACTCTCCCCACAATCCATGACAAGTCAATAATTGAGTGACTTAGGTTTTGTTAAAAGAAGTCCTATGATTTTCAAAATTTAGTCCAATTTATTTTCAAAACAATATTTTCTATTTTCAAAAACAATTTTATTCAAAGTTTTAGAAAATGTTTTAAAAAATGGTATCCCGCACAAAGATACATTAGTGGTTGAGAAGCTTCCGTTGTTGTTCTTTGTAGGGTTTGGAAGAAAAACCATATGTCGATGAAGTGAGACTTCGTCTTACGTTGCATTTTGAATGCCAACCGAGGTCAAATTAAGCTCCGTTTCTTCAATCACTTGAAGAAAACCATCTGTTGATGCGGTGAGACCTCTTACGTTGCATTTATGCCAACTCCATAGAAGTCCAATTAAGCTCCGTTTCTTCATTTGTCAACCCAAGATATAGTTACCCTTTCCTTTCGGCATCCAATCATCTTCAATTGAGGGATCCAGATCGGGAACATTCTTATAACCAATATACCGCATCGTTAGTGAACACACATACATATATATGGTTGTCGACATCACCCAAACATCAATCGACTAATAACGATCAATGCAACATATCAATCGGATCATTTAAATGTATGGAATAATGTGTTCATCAAACTCTAATCATCTAATCCTAGCAATCATATCCTAGGCACCTAGTCCTTCAACATAGGTTAACATCATTTATAATTAAGCATATTAGGATAATTAAGAAAGCTCGTTAGAAGATATAGATTTGAAAACATTCTCCCCCAACCAATAACTCATTTTATAAAAGATTTTAAAAGTCTTTGAAGTCATTGATTGAGTTTCCAAATTTTATAAAAACTCGAATCGATTGTTTTAAGCAACTCATTTTCCACCATTTTGAAAACACCAAATATTTTTTCAAGAATTTTAAACGGAAAAACATTTGTGTAGGAGCAATGATCCTTCGACATACTTTCCTCATTTAGTTTTGAGGATAAGTGCACAAAATATTTAAAATTGGTTTAGCCGCAACACTTTCATTTCTTTTGAAGAGTGGGTTGCTATCGAAATAATAGCAAACCATTTTGAAGCGGGTTCTGATCGAAATAATCAGAAGCTATAGTTTAAGCATGGGTTACTGATCTGAAATAATCAGAAGCCATTATTTGAGCCCGGGTTACTGATGAAATAATCGTAAGCCATTTTGAGACATGTTTAAAATAAATATTTACACCTCCTCGCTCGAACTTCATCTAAAGTCCCGTGCCATTATTGAATGACATTTCTAAGACCGTAGATGTTATCGATACCGAAGACATGTCTTGAGAAAACAATATTTTTGGAATTTTTCAAATTTTCCGATTTTATGGGTTTTTGTTGGTTTTATATTTTCTATTTGGTTTTGTCGGTTTTATATTTTGTATTTTTCTTTTAGAAAAATATATACACGATAGAGTAGATGATATAATTTAAGAGGATGATGATACGAGTACCGAGATAAGGATATCAAGCAAGACGTCGAGAAGATAGAATCGTCATCTCTTAAACTTCCACCACCAAAGCTTCCGAGGCTCCGAATAGAATGTAGAACATGAGCCTTTGAGAAAAGAGACTTTGGCGGCTTCCCCGAACCGAAAATCCATAAGATGAGCGATTCAAAGCTTTCTTTCAAGCTTCCATTAGCTGTGTGCAAAGAAGCACACCATTACCATAAATCCCATTGCTCCTTTTAAGAACGATAATCAAGATTCTTCGCTCGAGGTTATACCATCCAATAGAAGAACATCAACATATCATCCCGCTCATAAATAATCTTCTCAAATTTCTTTTCCATCAAGTGCAAGCAATCCATTCCAAAAGGTGTCAAGAGAACAATTCTCCCAAGTAGTTGAATTGATGTAGTCGGTTTCTTTGTATAATGCTCAAGAACTCTCCGAATACACATCATGAGGGAATGAAAACACCTCCCATGTTCACATTTTTCTTCCCCGATGATCGTGTATGAAGCTCAAGAACCAAGTACACCAATACCCAAGAGCTCTCCGAATACACATCATGAGGGAATGAAAACACCTCCACCATGTTCACATTTTCTTCCCCGATGATCGTGTATGAAGCTCAAGAATCCAAGTACACACATTCCTACCGAAAGAATAACTAATAACACCTCCTCATGTCATACATTTATCTCCCCGAATATGTCATACTTGTGTACCTCTTTTATCTTGAAACTTTCTCTTACATCTCTTCCCCACGAGTTGGAACAAGAACACTAGAAGCTACTAGATACATCGAGTTTCTCTGCGGTCATGACATTTGTCTTCCGGGATAACTTCAATCACTTAGAAGTATTAAGTTCATCATGTGTACTCGTTATGCTTTTATATGCTTGTCTCCTTCCCTTTTCAGTTTAGACACTTCATAATCAAGAACATAGTATAAACCCAAATACTTGAAATCTTTATGAGAAGAACACTTGAACTCTTGTGAGAATCAACTTGTGAAGACTCTCTCGACTATTTTATCAACCCTTATGTAGACAATTTGAAGTGACCACTAAAGAATAAAACACGATATACCATACTTGAAACCAAGTCAACTTCCCACATTTGTATCTTAAGCTTGCACCTAATGATGGAAGAACCGGTGTCGAGAATTTATGCTTCAAGCAAATCTCTAAGTACTCACTACCCAAACAAAGTATGAGACATTAACACCTCTTGATTCCACACCGTCATATCGTGTGACTTGAGTAAAACAAAGTAACTCCTAATAGTGATAGTTAACCGTGTCTTCAACCATCCACCTCGATCACCGGTAACTAGATAAACCAAGTCTTTAACTCAAATTCTTAAGCCCGAGCAAGTTATCAAATAAGAACACGCCTTTGTGAAAGTCAACTTCAATCTCAAATAAGTGATAAATGATTAACTCAAGTAATCAACTTGTGTCAAATGTCCAACACGTGAATAAATGTACAACCGGATGTACATTGACCCACTTAATGAACCGAACAAATGATTCCTCAACATCAATTACATCTTCCTAAAGATATACATATAGAGACCGATCCGAAGATTCACCAATAAAGTCTTCAAGCGGATGAGGTAGTCATTTTCCTTAATGTTCATGTGGTTGATTTACATAGTGCACAATAATCCGTGAAGATTTGGTAAAGGAATACCAAAAAGCGGATCAATTTTCATGAACAATAATCCGTGAAGATTTGGCAAAGGAATACCAAAGAGACGATTATTGTTCAATAGTGCAACCGCATTATTACAATAGTCAATATCAACGTCTCGAGGAGTCATCGCTAAAGAATATGAGCAAGTCTAATTGGGATTGAATCGACTTATAACACTCTCCCATTAGTGCTCTCCCTAAACCGACAACTGTTTGATAAATGCCCGATTAAGAAGAAGTCTTTAGATCGTTAATGCAACTCGCCTTTAGTCTTCTAACATGTAGCGTAAAATGTAGAACGGACTAAAGACTAGACCTTCTTCAAGATTGTGCGGTTGGGGAATAAATAGTTAACATCTTCAACTCACACCAAAAACATCCCACCAAAAGCATCCCAATTAACTTACATCTTGCAAATCCCTTAACTAAAATCCCTCCCAATCAAACAAGAATGTAAAGATGTTCATCAAGGAAATCAAGAATCGTGCCGCAACGAACACACAAGATGGTAACACCAAACTACCAATCACATCAAACAAGAATAGAGATTGTTCGAATCATCATGTTGATGTATGCGTGAAGCATTAACCGGAAGCACTTTGTCGATAAACTCATCAATCCGAGTAAAGATGTCAACCAATGGCTCTTAGAAGAGAAAAACTCCATGTGAAGATGACCCGATAAGAAGAATCTCGGTTCTTACATGAGTTTAGAGCCGTTTGACCATATATTCTCAAATATCAATCAACAATGCAAAAAAATCACACTTCTTCTCCCCTTCAAGAATTGCATACGGAGATGCCATTCTTGCTTAAAAAGTGATTATCATCCAAATGTATTCTATTCACACTTCTCCTCGTAAAATTAGCACATGATGTCACCATCTTCATTATATTGAGCAAGTGGAATAAGAGTAGTTATCGTAGTCCCGATCACTTGATGATCAAGCGCATGTAAAAGCATGAAGCATGTTGACGAGAATGGTCATAATAAGAAGATTTCTTCTTCCAAGATAATGCGCATCAAGCGTATACATTTCTTTTCTTTAGAGAACGAGGCATGAACCGTAGTGTTCATACGTCATTATGTTGAAGTACGAGGCCCGAATCGATGTGAGCAGGGCGTCATAAGAAGATTTCTCTTCTTCGGAAGATAATGCGCATCAAACGTACATTTCTTTTCTTTAGAGAACAAGGCTTGAACTGTTGTGTTCAAACGTCATTATCTCTTTCTTTTCATCATCTCTTGGGAAAACTTGTAATCAACCCCATTATCATTCAAGAGGCTCTTTTATCGTGAAAGTCGATGGAGAAAACCCAGATGATGAATTTGACCTCAAGTAAACTACCCGAACTCGTGACTTAAACTTGCACATATGTAACAAAGAGCGGTGCCGATTTCCATTAGCATCTCTAAGTACTCTCTATGTACTCTATACTCTTCAACCAACCAACCATCAAGTATAAGACGACATTACCTCTTGAAAATCCACAATTGAATGTGACATCGAGCACTACAACATAACTCCTTAAAGTGATAGTTATTTTGTAGTGGTAAGAGCCTAATTCCCCAATTGGTAAAGAAAAGGTAAAGGACACCCAAAATAACTAGATTTCCAAGTCTTCGTTTTTGATAATAAGCTCGAACAAGGATCATGAAGAATCTTCATCCATCCATCCCGATACCTTCGGATACTAAGTACACTCGCGTGATATTTCACTTCAACCTCAAATAAATAATATCAATTAACGCCGTTGTCACATCTTCTGAACTGCTCAAATCTAGCCTTCTTTGACATTTAAATGAATATTGATAATGGTTTCATCCCGACCATGGTTAAAAGCACGTAACCCCGTAAAACCATGTAATAACCAAACTGCCATAAAGACAACCCAAACACCTACCCATTTCATGAAGTACACCCTTTTATCCCTTCTTCGAAGCAGAAACCGTAGCACCAACATTCAGAATTACACTTTCTCTTCTCCAAGATGGTTCCATCATTACGGTATTTTACAACTCTATGGTTTAAACCGAAAAATAGATTCTTTCGCGGGATTTTACAAAACCAAGAATAAACCGTAAGATAGATCCGGAAATGCACTTTACTATTACCAGGATTTTTCCATTGTCACGGGATTTTACAAGTCTATGATTTAAACCAAGAAATAGGTTCTTTCGCTGGATTTTACAAATCAAGACAAAACCGTAAACAATATCTGTTTGAATGTGTTATGACAACTTTTGGTTTCAGTGAATATCTGTTTTAGGGGAACATGCAAGGGTTCATCAACGGTTCATTAACCAACATTAACAATATTATCAACCATCCAAGAACACTTGGTGAAGACATCATTCACGCACTCGTCGGCTATTGCGGTGACCACATTGAGAAGTAAACCCGATATACCAAACTTGAATATGAAGTAAAATTCCTAGATTTGTTACTTAAACTTGTACTAATCCTTGTGAAGAAGAAACGGTGTACCCAATGTACAAAACCTCTTGATATATCCTCAACTGCGTGTGAGACATCAAGTGATAGTTACATTGTGGGTTAAACGAGAAAGAATCATAATTAAGTAGCCAAGTATTTATCACACTATATAACCGCCCAAACAAGTCATCTTCGCGAAAGGGTAGAAAGAAAGAAGACGAAATAAGTGAACTTGCCGGAAAACCTCACTTTACAATCAAATAAGAAATACCGCCTAAACAACCCCGTAGTCAACATTATCAAATATCAATTAAAGCCGTGACAAAACAATTCTCCATGAAAATGTATATGCCAAAGTATCAATCCTCATAATACAAAGAACCCTTTTACCAAAGATCTCATCGTCAAATCAATAAAATAAAACTCATCGTCACATCAAATCTCATCACATAACAATTTGTTAGCCCATTAGCATAACTCATTTTCATATTACCACTAAACCGTTTAGGCACATGTGAAAAACAAACTTGATCAACAAATATTCTTAAACATGTAACCTCGTGAGAATTATACCAAAATACCACACCTTGTGTCACAAAGTATACACTTAACACATAATATGTAACCAAGATTGATGATAGTTTGTTTATGCGTAGTATTCCATGTATCACGAGTAGAGGTTCTCAAGATAAATGCCCATCTAAATTAAGACCCAAACATGATACGGGCCAAATGACAAACATCTTCAATCCATACCGAGCCCACTTCTCTTCTCAAGTCACGCCCAACAAGATCAAACCCATGTCACAACCGGTTACCCTAAAATTGAAGGGAATATAAACGCAACAATCTCTTACATCCCTAAAACACTCATGTTAACCAAACCCTAAATATTCTCAAGATAATACGCCCATCGCCTTCATCAAATCGCTCCCCAACCAATCTCACAATAAAACATCACACAAACGAATTAACAATCCACAAAAATGAATTAACATCAAATCCTCAAGATCCTAGGATGGGTCTCAAACAAAGTGAGAACACAACTTGCCTACACGAACCGATGACGCCACAAGGATGGTAAGTTCTTTGAGACGGCAACGAAACCAAATCAAGTTCAAGGTAGGTATACATTAATGCTAAGTCCTTTCGCTCGAATTAATGAGCATGAGATCCTAATGAAATACCGGATGGGTTTCGGTTTGTATGTACACGAACAAATGAAGAAAGGGTTAACTTAGATAGTTACATTCATTTCATTGTTCGTACATTAAGACATGAAATAGACTCTTTCACATAGATCGATGATGTTATTTTCTCGTTAGATACCTTCAAAAGTCTTGATGGTTCTTTGAATCTTCACAAGAGAAATAAACCGAGATCTTTTATCATTTTGTTGTTATTTATTTATTTATTTTTTAAGTTTAGATCTGTGATGTTTGAAGTTCTATCATACAAGATCTATATAGACCTGTGATATTGTAGAACAAACTGAGATCTTAGAATGATTTCTCATAGATTCGAATCAGTGGTGAGTAGAATATTGAGGAGGATGATTGTAGGTAAGACGTGTCGGTGTTGTTAGCAGTGGTGATATGACAGATTTGAGCTTCATTATAACATAGTCACGTCATTTTGAATTTTTCGTTTTAGTTTGGCTCATGATGTTAAGATCGAATCCGAGCGAGTCTTGATATTAGACAACTCGCATCTGCTTTGCATTGATATCAACTCGCATCTTTTAAAAACATTGGCAACTCGCTTCTTCTTTTTCTACTTTCACAACTCGCTTTAGACTATTTAACTCGCATCAACTCGCATTAAATAATGCAAGGTCACAACTCGCAACAGTTCCAACTCGCTTAAGAGCAAGTGCACCCATACAATATGCGAGTTAAATAACTCGCATTGAAACAAGACCAGAAACCCAACTCGCATAACATTCATAGAATATGGACATTATGACTGTGACATCTTTCATACCAGTAAAACACAAGATGCTCAAAAGTATTTGTTACAACTTGCATAGAAGAAGCTGTCAACTCGCATAGTAGATTTTTAGATCAAGCAGCATACCCATATGACTTAACTCGCACTGAGGATTGTATCAACTCGCATCCAAGAGTATACCAGTTTTGACCATAAAACAATTTATCACATAGACCAAATTCTTTGAAACACTTTATCACGTTTTCAAGAGTATACCCGTTTTCCAAGAGGATTGTAAAATACCATAAAACAGTTTTGACCATGAAGGATACACATGAAAATGAAAAGCTGTTAACACATTAGATACGAAAGAACACATTTTCCGACCACAAGAATAGCACCAATAATCAGCTTAAAATCATGAATCGAAACCACATCAACTAAATAACACAACGACATAACAAGTATCTCATACATCACAACAAACCGCATACACGAACCACATAAAAACCATGCAAATCATCAAACAACACAACCGGCTCGATGCCAATTGTAGGATCCAATATTTATGTTGTTTGATGATTCGGGTGGTCTAGGACAATGATTAAACAAGAAAGCCATTTTAGAGAGATGAAGAGAGTTGAGAGGAGGTTCTTGAAAGAGAGTTGCTTTAGAAAATGAAAGGTTAGATTCAAAGAAGCCACACCCCTTCCATGGATGGAAGGGGTATTTATAGTTACAGAATACACGACCTCCTATCAGCCTGTGGATCAGATATACAGTGGGTAAAGACCCTTCCTTCCTCCACGGTGTTGCTCTAAACTAAACTACGCTACAAACTAACTAATAAACTACTTAATAACGTAAATAACGACAAGTCTACGAGCTAACTTATGCTAGATAATATTTGGGGTGACCGACACTTTAACATGGAATTTCCAATTCCTAACATTGTTTGATAAGTATTAACTAGTTAGTACTGATAGTGGAAATATTAGTACTCATATTATTAAGTTTGTCTTGTTCTAAGTAAGGAATGTCGTATGGTTTGTAACAATATATCTTCTATTCAATAGAAGATATGATATACTTAATGCATAGTTATATCTGTAAGGGATCTTCTTAGTGTATAAAAGGAGATCCTAGCTAGGTTAAACATCTCATATTCTAGCCGTCTTAAGAAAAGCTTCAAGGTTGTAAACCCTAGTACTAAGAGAGTACTCGTATTATTGCTTAATAATTTTGAAGTTGTTGGTGTTACATTGTGTTTACATTAATCTTCTAAAGTACATTCAAGTAGATTCCGCATACTTGTGTGTATCTACAACAAAGTTTCTCATTGTTTTTGGAACCATCCAAGGCAACTAACACGTTTGCAAGCTAAGTGTTCTAGATCCAAGGTTTGGGACTCACGTAACGTTAAATTCAAATTCCTTTATTTCGTAATAATGTACTCCAAGTGTTTTGATATTTTCAATTAGGGTCAAATTAGTGTTAGAGTGATAAAACTCAAGTGTAGGGATATGCCTATAATCCCTATTATTTTGATGTTATCGTAGAGGATGGCAGAGTAAAAGTGTATGAAAAAAAATTAAAAAAATGAATGTTGAAAAAAAATGAAAAATGAAAAAAAAACATATGGGCTACCATCCTACATCTATCTTTAAATTTATGTTTGTTTATTTCAAAGTTATCTAGAGTTTAGAGTGTCGAGTCTTGGCTTAGCAACGCCATGCTTCTCATGCTTGTAACATAAAGATTTTTGACTTGCCACCACTAAATCGCCTATCCCACCAAACCCTTTGTTTCCTACCATAAGCCTAACGTTACAACCCTTTAAAAGACCTATTGGATAGTTTTTCCTAGGCGCTTACGCTAAAGCGATGAAGGTTTGATCTAGTCTCAAGCCTATGGTAATCTATGTACTTAGGACCGGTTAATGAGTGTTTATCTTCCATTTCCAACTTTATATATTTTATATACACCGAGAGATGAGAGTATCCAAACACCACTGTGAGGTGCTAGTATGTAATTCCGTGCTTGTTATGACTTTTCTGGGCTTATACTTGTTGTGAATTGTTCTAAACTAATGCTTCATTACCCCTAACTTATAAATTAATTGGCCAAAAGCACATTTGCTTAAGGACAAGCAAATACCAAGTGTAGGTATATTTGATAAGGATTTAAAAGTACACTTTTAGGGGTCATTTAAGCCCTTAATTGACCACTTTTATATCCATCAACGCTAATTTTGTTCCTTTTCACTTTTAGGTCTCTTAAAGGCAAATTGCAATGACACTTATTCGGACGAGGTCGAATCGAGCGGAATTGAAGCGCCGTCGCAACGCGTGCTCAAATTTGTGACGACTCACTAGCGAAATTGTTATTTTACACCGACGACGTCGGGTTTTAAAGAGAGGGCCACAACTCGCGACGACCTAGATTCGAGATCCGACGGCCGGGTCGGCCGAGGGTGTCACAACCATAAGGTGACGCCGTCACAAGGTTGACGTAGTCAAGACGAAACCCAATCGCGGCGATCCGACGCGTCACATTTAAAGAGTGACGCCGTCGCATGTTGTAACTCTATATATAGAATTCAATTTTCGGACTTTTAGAGAGGTAGTTTTGTGGAGTAAAACCTAAAACCGAATTTTATTGCATCTTGGGCGATATCTTAGGGTTCTCATACCTATTTTACAATAAGATAAATAATTTACTTCATTGATTCAATTATGTCTTCAATTGTTTGTGTATGCTTGCATGTTTTCCATGTCCCGCTAATTTACTTGTGTGTTTGCTTAGATCTATGAAACCTATGTATTGAATATTGATTGGTTATCTCTTATCTTAATTGTAATTGACCAAGGATTGCGATAGGCCATTCGTTGTAGTTTTAATGCTTGAGTAATCTTTGTGAACATTAGTTTATAATCACTTAGAGTTATTGTAGGCTAAACATCCAAAGATAACCTTAGAGTTAGTTTATGAATCCTAGAGATTTCGTAAGGCAATAACCTTAAGGTAGTCTTAAAGAGTTAGGGAAAAAGCATACCCTACGACCTTAGAAGACACAACGCGTTAAGAATAAGGACGTGACAATTCAACCATCAATAGGAGATAACTAGGAGTAGTAGCATCTAGGTGAACACATCTTTAATCATCATACGAGCACACATCAATTAGACATAGACTACCCTTAGCTTAGTTAAATAGAATAGATAATAGTAGAGTAATCGGTAGAAATATCACCCCAAATCAAATACCCGAGATTCGTACCTTTCAATTTTCTAAAAAATATAAAAGATAAAAATAATCTTCCTCAACCCCAACCTTAGCGTAGTAATTTCTCACTAGCATTCTTATTCCCTAGAGAATGATATCAATACCGAGGCGCACCTAATACTACACTACAACGATTAGGTTCATCGCCAGGGTGTTGAAAACTTGCTCGACTAAAAGGAAGTTCCTTTGACCTCAACGCTTGTATGCAGACAAGACGCTTTTAAATCTTTATCAAGCCCAACTTATAACGTCCAACATTATAATTAACGACCGTTTAAATAGTCGTGACTTAATATAATTAGTATATTACAATTAATACATTACTTATATTAATAAAAAAACACTCCCAATGTGAATACGTGTGTGTCCCCAATAAGCTCACGTAATTTCTGGACATACATTATTTGTGATATGGACATATCCCAACAAAAATAACACATAAGACCATAAAACGTACATCATAGCATCAAATCGTATATTTAACTATAATACTTACTTGTTTATTCTGAATGTAGCATCAAAAGAAACAACATCACCAAACTCTCTGTAGTTGTATTTAGAAACTTCATCAGCCGAAAAGTTGTAGTAAGCTCAGCATTTTCAACCAAATAATCAAACAAAAATCTGCTACATGCTTTTTTCAATTTTCCGTCTTAGATATAAGCATTTGTGCATCACTATCGCCTATATAGCAGTTCACACCCTAAAAGTTCTTGAAACCGATGGTTGTACCATGAACAAGCAAATAAGACCTCTTGAGACCGCTTAACGTGTGATGATCTCTTGTTGCACCTATATTTACTGATGAGAGCTTTAACAATAAATACTTGCTCAAGATAGGTTAACTGTCTCTGGTCTTTGACAAATGCTTGTACTCATCACGCTCAAGCTCATGACTATGTATAGTGATAAGGATTTAAAAGGTACACTTTTGAGGGGTCATTTAAGCCCTTAGCGACCACTTTTATATCCGTTATCGCTTAATTTCGTTCCTTTTCACTTTTAGGTCTCTTCAAGGCAAATTCTTTGGAATGACACTTATTCGGATGAAAAGGCGTGAATATATGAAGAAAATGACCAAGTCAAGATCAAGACACTCAAGTCATTGAATTGAAGGTGACGCGCACAGCTAGAAGGCGACGCGCCGCAATGTGCTCCAAATTTGTGACGGCTCAGTAGCGAAATTGCTATTTTGTACCCGACGGCGTCAGGTTTTAAAGAGTAGGGCGTCACAACTCACACGGCCTAGATTCAGATCCAGACGGCGTTAGAAGATGAAGCCAATGGCGTCACAGCCATAAGGTGACGCCGTCAAAAGGTTGACGTGGTCAAGTCGAAACCCTAATGGCGGCGATCTGACGGCGTCACATTTAAAGAGTGACACCGTCGCAAGTTGTAACTCTATATATAGAATTCGAATTTTCAGACTTTTAGAGAGATGGTTTTGTGGAGTAAAAGCTAATAACGATTTTTGGCTGTCTTGGGCAGTATCTTAGGGTTCTCATACCCTATTTTAAAACACGATAAGTAATTTACTTCATTGATTCAATTATGTCTTCAATTGTATGTGTGTATGCTTGCATGTTTTCCATGTCCGGCTAATTTACTTGTGTGTTTGCTTAGATCTATGAAACCTAGGTATTGAATATTGATTGGTTATCTCTTATCTTAATTGTAATTGACCTAGGATTGCGATAGATCATTCGTTGTGTTTTAATGCTCGAGTAATCTTTGTGAACATTAGTTTATAATCGCCTAGAGTTATTGTAGGCTAAAATCCAAAGATAACCTTAGAGTTAGTTTATGAATCCTAGAGATTTCAGAGGCAATAACCTTAAGGTATCCTCAAAGAGTTAGGAAAAGCATACCCTACGACCTTAGAAGACACAATGAGTTAAGAATAAGGACGTGCCAATTCAACCATCAATAGGAGATAACTAAGGAGTAATAGCATCTAGGTAAACACATCTTTAATCATCATACGAGCACACATCAATTAGACATAGACTACCCCTTAGCTTAGTTAATTAGAATAGATAAGGGTGTTTAGATAGATAGGTTACCCAACTTTTCAACTTTATTCGCCTAAGTTACCAAACTTTATTTTTGTGCAAATGGGGTATTGGAGTATACGGGTTCCACATTTAGGTTATTGAACACTAAAACCTTGTTCATTTAGGTTACCCCAAAAACTGGTAACCGGGATATTGAGTTTTTACATTGTCCACCTCAGCTTTTTGTGGGCCCCATTGTCCAACTCAAATACGCACTTACCATTATTAGACAGATATGTTACTCAACTTTGAGATTTTGTTCGTGTAAGTTACTGAAGTTTTTTTTGTTCAATTGGGTTACTAATATATATTTATTTACATGAAAAATCTACAAAGGTTATGTTAACAAGACTTAGAATTTCCATCACAAATATTTAAAAAACTCAAACCCCCAAATACAAGAGTATAATTATTCAATATATAAAGGGATTTGTGTTTTTATTAGTTCTTCATGCTTAAGAAAGAAAAAGAAACTTATAATATCACAAGACCTCATAGTTGTTTAACTCATGGAAAATATATATTATATTATAAAGTATTTGAAACTTCTTATAAAAGAAAGTTTTAAAATATTAAGACAAAAAACATTACTATAAAAGGAAAATTAATGTAAAATCTAAAAATTTAAGTCTTATTTAAACCATATGTAACCGCCTTCCAATAATGATACATTTTAATGAGATTTTATATAAGAAAAGCTTATTAAACTTATAACTACCAATTTAATACCAAAATTTGAAAAATAAAAGTGTTAACCATTTACACTATTAATAATTTAGACATTCTATTTTTTTTAAAAACATATCTCTACTACTTTATAGTATTTGTAACATGCTAAATTAGGATGAAAAACATTTGCTCGCCACAAAAATAGTCATCGGGTACCCGCCGCCGCATTGCGCGGGTACCCTTCTAGTTAGTGGCTCAGTTCTTATTTTTATTTAAATGAATGCATACATTTTATAGTTTATGAATGTTTAGGTTATAATTTCGTACTTACGTTTTTAATTTATGTAACATTTTTAATTTATGATGTGTTGTTAAGGTGTCTGGTGAGTGAGGGTGTTTTTAGATGACTGTTAAGGGTGGCCTAAATTAACAAAGTTGTGTAGTTTAGTAACCTAATTGATCAAAAATAACTTTAGTAACTTCTGTGAACAAATTCACAAAGTTCAGTGACTTATTTGTATAAAAACCTTTATAAAAAGATTATTTTTAAGTTAATAAAAATAAAAGTCAGATGCCAGCGTGCAACCGGGTATTCAAGGTTAAAAATAGTTCGGTCCCTAATTTGTCCGGTGACGATAGTTCAATACCCTGTTTGCACAAAAACAAAGTTTGGTAACTTAGGCGAATAAAGTTGGAAAGTTGGGTAACCTATCTATCTAAAAACCCAACATATAATAGTAGAGTAATCGGTAGAAATACCAACCCCCCAAATCCAATACCTCGACATTCGTAATTTCAATTTTCTAAAAAATATAAAAAGATAAAAAATAACATTCCTCAACCCCAACCTTAGCGTAGTAACTTCTCACTAGAATTTCTATTCCCCTAGAGAACGATATCAATCCCGAGGCTTACCCTAATACTACACTACAACGATTAGGTTCACCGCCTAGGTGGTTGAAAAACTTGCTCAAGAAAAGGAAGTTTCCTTTGACCGAACGCGCGTTGTCTGCGTATCATATAGTATAAAAAAAGTCAACTTATACTTGCCAGGAATCAAATCAAACATAATACGTGCTTTGTAATATGTAATCTGCAGGTTTGAACTTCTCTTCTGCTTGTCGCTATTATCTAAATTTAATGTGTCTACGTGTATTCCTTTACGACAACCTTCCCTATTACACACTAGATACTTTTGTTTCAAAATATCGTTCCTCAATATTTTCTGACATGATTTCCTAACTACGAACCCTGTTTTTGTAGCATATTTCATACTCACGATAATGTACTAATCAATTGAATTATAAACATTGCCCTTAACTGGTAAAACGTCAACAGGAACTTTATGAATATAATAAATCGTTCCATCGGGAGTATCAAAATTAGAGTGAGTAACAAATGATTAAGGATTTTTCAAAGCATTCGAATCCCAAAAATAAACACACAAATAGGTATAGTGATTAACTAAAAATGCAATAACACACACATATATTTAATAACAGTTAAAGATGATATGTGATATATCTAACAAAATCGACTTATCTAAGAACTACTTAATTCTTTATAACAAATCAATTTATTAAACAAAATCAACTTATCTAAGAACTAAAGTTCTATATAGCAAATCAGCTTATCTAACAAAATCAGTTAATCACATGTGATTTATCTAACAAATCAACTACGATCAAAATTACTTAATACTATCAAAACTACTTAATTATAATAATTTTCAAACTATATCAAAAACTGCTTATTTCTATAGCTACTTGACTAACACATGATATACAAGAACAAAGGTACATAAATAATCAAAAACAAGCTTACTACTAGCAATTTGTGTTTCATCGCTGTGGTCGTATGCAATATTCTCTTCAAGATCTCGATCCATAACAATACAACTTCAATTTGTGATAAATACGAATAAATTAGCATACAATTTGACGGAATAACTTCAATTTGTGATAAATAATGAGTTTAAGATCCATTACCTTGATTAATGGATCAAAATCGATCCGACGCAAATACGTGATGATGAATAACATATTTAATGATTTGAGATAATGTAGATGATCGGTGACTAATAAAGCAGAAAAATAAGGTTAGGTGATGATCGATTAAGATAAAGAAGGTTACCTATGGATAATGAAACACACACTTTGTGTGTGAAAAATATGAATGTTTAATTGAGCGGGTTTTTAAATATCCTTTATACATTTATCAAAATACCTTTATAGTATAAATACTAATTTAAATCTCATCCATTTATCATATAAGGATTGAGGGTGAAGATTCAACCTGTAGTATATTAATAAAGTTTGCTATACAAATAATCTTAAATATTTATAATAATTATTAATACTTCACTACATTTTTTATAATATAAAAGTATATTTACTAAATATATATATATATATTATAATATAATTAATACTTACATTTATAGCACGAAACTTAATATAGGTATAGATATAGATTAAAGATCATTTACATACCAAACTTTTCTTACATATCAAATGATCAATTTTCTCCCTCCATCTTTATTTGATTTAATAGATGAGATTAATCCAAACAATTTAAAAAAACTAACTTTTATCATTTTTTTCAAATATTAATATCTTTCAAACCATTAATCGTAAAGCGAAAAAAAAATATACCATTACGACTATCATTTAATTATCTTTCTATAGATAGACACTTTGATATCTTTCGACAAAAAAAATCCTTTTCGTGTTATTCACTTTTTTTTTTTTAACTTTTTTTTTTTATTATTTATCGAATTTGCATGAAAAATCACATGTGATTAAATACTAATTTGAATATTCTAATAATCTCACATGTGATATTAGTGTTAAATCACATATAACGTGTAATATCATATGTGATTTAGCACTAATATCACATGTGATATTACATATCATGTGCGATTTAACACTAATATCAAGTGATATTATTAGAATATTCAAATCGCTGTTCAATCACATGTGATTTCATGCAAGTATTAACAAAGAAGGGAAAAAAAACGAAAAACGCGAAAAAATAAATAAAGAAAATAAAAAAGATAATAAAAATTGTCGAAAATATATCAAAACGTCTGCCTATAAAAGATAATTAAATATTTGTCGCGATGGTGTAATTATTTTCGCTAACGATTAACGATTTAAGATATATTTAAGCTATAAAAATAGGTAAAATATTAAACCGATTTTAATCTAAGCAATCGATTTCTTTTAGATAAAAGGTGGTATAAGATTTTGATATATGAGAAAAATTTAGTATGTAAAATAACCATCCTCATATTCTCAATAGATTTTTCATTTTTAATTTGGAGTTGATTATGCTATCTAATGACGAATCAAAGTGGTTGAAATTTTTGAAGATTAATATGAAAAAGATGCAAAGAACACAAGGAAATCACTATACTATTCTTTAAAGATGCAACTGATGGAGTTATAGTTGTATTTCTTATATTTGTCATTCGCATTTCTTATATTTTTAGGATATAAAATAATAAGGCTAATGGCATCATAATTTATTATATTTGTCATTAGCATTTCTTATATGTATCGATTTTTTATTATTTTTTTTTGCTATTTTTTTATTAAACTTGATTTTATTATATTTTTGTATACTTTGCCTTTCTATTTTTTGCTACTATATGTATCATGGTTGTCATAAAATACACAAAACTAAAATTAAATCAAGTTTAGTAAATAAAATAGCAAAAAAAAAAAAAAAAAAAAAAATCGATATATATAAAAAACATGTGACAAGATGATAAATTCTGCTTTAAATATTTTTATTTATACCAAAATAATAATATATTACTCGTGTATATTATTAGGGTGTTGACTTCACACCACAACTTTTATATCTGTCATCATAATCATGTAATACAATATTAGACGGTGTATTGTCTACTTGTATAAAATAATGTAACTATCAAATAAAATGGTGTGAGTATCACCACTCATATTATTATTTTGGGTTATAGGCACCATACAACAAAAATAGGGTGAAGAAGTGGAACCTAAAAGTGAACAAGTGGAGTCCAAAAGTTGTAAAGTGGACAAGTGTTGTCCAAAAATGTTTCAATTGCAACACTATTTATGTGCAAAGCGTATAAAAATCAATGTTTTAATGGCAATATCATTGACAATATGAATAAAAAAATGTTTTTACTTGGCATTATCAATACAATAATAAATATTTTAGTTACGTTGTTGTTTAATAATTTTTTATATATGTTTTGGCATTTATTTATATCTTTCAAAACTAGGAATATATGTAATTGCTGTTACTATTATTAAAAGTAATGTTACATTTTGGCTTTGTTTGAAAACTTTGTTTAAAATATTGAGAAGACTTTGGTTTCGTATACGATTGCAAACACTCGAAATGAATAAGTGAAATACAAAGTTTATTCTAATAAACAAGATAGATTTATGCTTTTGTGGGTTACATGAATTACACCGACTTGCGTAAAAATAATTAAAAAAACATTAAAGTTCCGTCGCAACGTGCGAGGCCATGAGACCTTTTATTTATATTTAGGTTAATTTCATATTTACCAGACTTAAATATTATGATTACATATTTTTTCAACACATGCATTAAAAACATTGTACTTATGTATTATTATTACTTTTTATTTAAATAGATGTGAGATTTTAAGATTTAAATTGAATAAATATAGAGTTTTCACTACATTTAACTAACTACAAACACATTTTATCTTAAAAAAAAGTTTTATTATTTAGCCTAACTAGACAAGTATCTAACAACGAAATTTTATAGTGGTAATAGTTGTAATGATAAAAAAACGCCAGGTTATAAGCGAAAAATAACCAGGTTCGACCCGGCCAGTTCCGATCGAAAAAAATGGGTCAAGTTAAACCTGTTTTTATACTTTCGAAACCCGATTAAACCCGTCGGGTTTGAAGTGACCCGGATCAACACGGTTTCGATATATATATATACTTTTTTTGTATCATTTCAAATATATATAAATTTAATTTTTGTGGAAGACATGGTTGATCTGGTGGTCGAACCGGCTGATGGTAACCCGGTAACTCGACCAAGTCGATTAGAGACCCGGTTTCCAAAACATTGATTAAATACTAACACTATTTAAACTGAATAAAAATAAAATGTGTTATTATAAACGGAAATAATAAAAAAAAAGTTTATAATTTTCGTAAATAGTTTACTTAATATTTTTTTACTTTTTCACTTTGAAATATTTTCTTTATATAGAGTAACTATCGATATAGATTATATGTGATTGTCCACCAAATGCTAGTTTAGATGTGTAGATATACACCATTCATGTTAAATAAATAAAGACAAAATAATTTATTATTTTTAACTTTAAACATTGACTAGTTATAAAATAACAGTATAGAATATACAAATATAGTAATTTATTAAATTTAATCTACAAAAATTACATAATACTAGAACAATAAACATATTAAATGTCATTTATTGAAATGTTGAATATTAAATGTCATTTATAACTATTAAATAAAGTTTTGTAATTTTCTTTTATGTAATTCTGTTAGATGTAATTTGATGAATTTAAAGATTATACAAGGCATTACAAAACTAAATAAAAAGAGTATTTATTTGTTAAATGATGAAATTGTATTCTTATTTATTTAAAAACCAAAGCAGTAATAAGTGTCTTTTTTGAACTACATGACTTTATTCGAATAACTGGGCAATAATTTTGAAATAGAAAAAACAAAAGTTATTCATGAGATGTAACAATACTACATGTAAATAATGTATAAATTAAATTAAATGAATTTTGTAACGGTACAAAATTGACATGTAAAAGTTTTCGTATCATTGAAGTAGAAATAGTAATAACTCCATCCGGGTATTCTTTTTTTAGAGTATAAACATTTGTTTGAGTGTATTAAATTGAAAATTATATTTAATTAAGTAAATTTTACATTTATTTAATGTTCATTAAATGCATTTTTGATTGAAAAAGGAAAGTTAAAAGATGCCTAGTGAGCATTTATTAGCAAATCCCAAATTCAAATAAGGCAAAATATTACTATAAATTTCGCTCTTTTTCTGGCTTAAAACTATTGTTTAATTTTTATTTTCAAATTTCACAAAATAAGTTTTATTTTTTCTTTTATCTAATAAAAAATAGTTTAAAATAAGTTTAGTAAGTGGAGATGATTATGAATAAAATAATGACTTGTTTTATAAATTTTTATACAAATGTGTTTTCTTATTATTAAACGTAATGCATATAAAGAGCATGAAAAACAATAGTATATCCTAACCGGCCATCTAATATATAATATACATTTGATGTGTTTTAGTATTAAAGACGAGAATTCAAAATTTAAAACCTTTGACTTACCGAGCAGAGGCAGAATCAGAAATTTCAAAAGGTGTTGTTGAAAAATGTCGGACTAACTAAAATAACATCGCAAAAAATAAAAGTAGCACAAAGAATTTAAGGGTTGACATACCACAAAAACAATAATTTTAAAATCTTTTGACTTCAGTAATTTAAAATTGGATGTAACCGGTGTCACATTTCAAGATCGTGTGGGTCATCAACGCTTACCAAACTTCATAACAAAATCAATTTTTTTGCATTAATTCATGAGGTGTATTAATTACTTTAGAGTACAGTATTGACAATAATCCCTTATAAAACTAATGCACTTTAGCATCTATTTCATAAAAAAAATCACATAATAATACAGGGGAAAGACAATGGTGGTATCATCAACATGGTTGGGCATGGTTGTTGGGTTGGTGCCACTAGTAGGGTGGCTATTATGGTGGTGGAATGATATATGGTATGGACTAATTATAGCACGCGGCAACAAACTGCCACCTGGTTACATGGGCCTTCCTATCATTGGCGAAATGTTCACTTTTTTATGCTACTTCAAATTCCTTCGTCGCCCTGATGATTTCATTAACTCCAAGCGTAACAAGTAACTAGCTAGCTTTACTTTACTATTTATGTTTTTATTTATTTATTAACAAGATGTTATAATTGATTGTGCAATGATCTATAGGTATGGTGATGGGGTAGGGATGTACAGGACACATCTATTTGGTAAACCATCGGTAATTGTGTTTTACCAGCAGTAAGTAAATTTGTATTCGGGACGACAAGAGCTTCATATTGAAATGGCCAAATATCGAGCTAGTTGGCGAGACTTCAGTGGTTTCGGTTCATGGAAGTGCACATAAAAGACTCAGGAGTTTTGTTTCTAGAAGTATTAACCAACCAGATGCTCTTCGTGGTATCGCTGTTGCTGTGCAACCACGCATGATCTCAGCTCTCAATTCTTGGGTTCAAAATCATAAGATTATTGCCTACAATGAGTTGAAGAAAGTTACTTTTGAGAACATTGGCATGTATTTTGCTAGCTTTGAGCCAGGGCCTATCCTCGATAAGCTTGACGAATACTTTGCAGGAATGGTTAAGGGGTTCAGAGCTTCCCGGTTGAATATACCCGGATCAACATTTTATCATGCCTTGCAGGTATTTCTTGCTCATCGCCTTAAAAGTACAAGTGTATTAGAATATTGATACTATTTCTATGTTCAAAGTTAACTGATGCTCATATTACCAGATAGTTTATGGGTTATACCTTGGAATTCGAGGTGCCAATAGAGTTAGGTCAACCCAACCAAACCCGAATCCGATAATGACTTATAGCCTTATAGGGTCGGGACGTCGGGTCAAAACGGGTCACTAATTGTTATCAGGCTCTCTAACAACCTAATATGACCCATAACATTGTACATTATAGGGGTAGGTTGGGGTTGAACTTTGTTCTTTATCAATCAGTTCAGCCTAATACGACCCGTAACCTCAACCATATAGTTCCAACCACATAATCTTACCTCGCACAATAATATGTCGAGCGGTCTTAAATCTGCCGCTACCACATACACGTTTCGGATAATATAAAGTTTGTTTAGAAACATTAGTTTCCCTTACTACATTACGCACACCTATAATTTTATGTCATTTCATCTCACACATTATAATAACTACAACTTTTATCATACAAACACGTCAACCATATCTTATCTTATTCCTAATCAGCCTTTAGGACCATTTTCAAGCATTTCGCTTTAAGTTACATGCTTATTTGGCTTTCTATATTTTTACACTCATAATGAACACAAACCGCTAATAAGTTAAGTGTAGCTTATAGAATTGTTTCTTTGTTTTAAACTTTTCACTCCAACTCCACACAAAAAGTTTTTACAAAACAAAAACACATAGCTTACCACTAGTGACTAGTTTTGTCATCCTCACAATATTTGAAGCCCAAGTAACAAAAAGACATTGCTTACCACTGCATCACAAGACTTTTACGTTACCAATTTCCAAATAAACAAGCTACCTGCCTACCAACCTAATGTATTACATTTCGTAACCCAAACTCTTTTTCAAATGATTTACAATAATTTGTATCAACAAAACCTGACATTCTTACAAACCGATCATCAACATACAAACTCAATTTAAAACCACCCACATGTTTTAAAAGCTCCACTCCACTCGTTTTAAAAGCTCCTCCTGCACTTGGTCCAACTCAGAATCGCTTGTTGCTTGCCCTCAATCTTATATACCTTATATAGCCCCAACGAGGATTGCCAAAATGCAGCCTAGTGGCGAAAAGGACAAGTATTTACCCGAGCTCAAGCCTCCATATCCTTCCTGAATATTAAGAAATTAACTAATCATGCTGCTGGAAACAATAATTCGGACTTTGTGCATGCTTAAACCAACTTATCCATGTTTTAATTTGGCCCGCTATATGTGAATCTTATCACTTCTTAAACACAGACAATACAAGTTCCCTATGTTCCTTAAAGATATGTGCCCCCTTTCTATGAAGAGTGCAGCAAATTTTATTATTATTTTGATGTCTTATATAAACTGTCATACTTCTAAATTCAGAAACTTACAGATATTTGGCTCTCAAGATTTCATAGACTCATAGTTGTTATTTTAGACATTAAGAAATCGTCAACACTTTTCTAAAGCTAACATACCATCCAAGCTATAGCTGGAAGAACTGAAACAATCATGTATGCACTGTATATTAGATCATTGCAGCCACCGCCAGGAATAGGTCAGGCGTGATCAGCAAGGAAGCTCATGAAGCCCCATATTGTTTAATAGTTGTCATTCGGCAAAATGGCTATATATTCTAAGTAGGAAGTGCGGTGGGGAAATTTTATAATGCAACACAAAAGAATAATGTAAAAAACATAGGGTGGATTCAATAACACAAAACATATAATGAGCATATCAGCAGAAAGTTCAGATGCTATTTGCGACTGGAATAAGTAAACAGAGGGTAACCTGACAACTAAAGTAGGCCTTTTCAATCAGTAGTTTTCAAACATTATCTTGCACAGAATAGAGGGAACAGTAACAATACAGCTCAACATCATGGACATAAATGCAACACAGGAGGAGAATCTAACAATTTAGGGTTAGGTCAACCCGAGCAAACCCGAATCTTGGTACTATTTCTATGTTCAAAGTACGAGTGTATTAGAATATTGATACTATTTCTATGTTCAAAGTTAACTGATGCTCATATTACCAGATAGTTTATGGGTTATACCTTGGAATTCGAGGTGCCAATAGGGTTAGGTCAACCCGACCAAACCCGAATCCGATAATGACTTATAGCCTTATAGGGTCGGGTCATAACGGGCCACTAATTGTTATCAGGCTGTCTAACAACCTAATATGACCCATAGCATTGTACATTATAGGGGTAGGTTGGGGTTGAACTTTGTTCTTTATCAATCAGTTCAGCCTAATACCACCCGTAACCTCAACCAAATAGTTCCAACCACATAATCTTGCCTGGCACAACAATATGTCGAGCCGGTTGTCAGAATGCCCGTGAAAGTAAGACTACCGCATACTGTAACAACCATCACCTTTGCCAATCCAAGACCCTTGCTAACATTATCTTTCAACTACCACCTGAACTCAATCACAAAGACACCAATCTCGATCAACCACAACACAACTTTCTCACCCTTTGCTTAAGCATCTGTTTAACGATCTGAGACCCTTACATAAACTACTAAATGCTACCACAAGCGGCGGAAACAACCAACCTGAACGACCCTCAAAATACGCCAAAACGACCACGACCCTCCCTGCCTACTCAACCACAACCCTCGAATCAATACCCTCAAACACCCGCTAAACCGCGACCCATGAATCTCCAAACTACAACCCTCCACCACCTGCTGAGCCATAGCCCAAATAGTTTTTCGCAACAATCTAAACATCTCAACTTGAACCTTGTTCTGGACCATAAACTTTCCTTAAATCCCTCTATCTTCATTTTCTTAAGTATCTTCTTGCCAGGACAGTGACTAGTCTCCTTTAACACCACGGTATTGTGTGTTTGAGTCAACACTTTACCTTTTAGATCCTTCAGGTGTGTATCGTTAAGGGTACCGCTAGCTTTGGTTGGTGAAGCAACCTTAACCCCATTGACATCATGTATAACCTTCAAGGCTTTCCGCTTCATTTTCTTGGGTTTCCCTCAACAGGGTTCTGGACTGAAGATGGAGGAATGACGTTTAGATCTTTCTTGCCATCAAGTATGTTTTCCTTCCCGGCTTCTTAGCTGAAGTAATCATGTTTCCTATTCAAAATATGAGGCGACAAACTTATAGATCAGAATATGACACGTAGATTGTTAGCTATTATTCAACAACATCACTAAACTGATTCATAACATGGTTTCCCGTGTGATTTATAAAATATGCATCAAGCAACTATTGTTTGAAAACTTGTGGATTAATAACTTATCCTAAACTAATTAGTATTTAAAAAAATAAAAACAAAAACAAAAAAAACAAAAACAAAAAACAATATGCATACAAAGAATGGTTATCACACCTCTTCTGAAGCTTCTTGCTTCCTTGGTGAAGCATCTTTTGGTGTTGGGATCTTGTAATTACCAACATTTTCTGCACCTTTGACATGAAGCAGGTCCGAAACAGAAGAAAATCCACCTACCTTTGATATTTGCACAAGAGCGCCAGTCGGGTTGTGACCACGCTTCTTCCTGTTGGATTGCACACGCCACATGATTTCATGCAAATTATAAAGGCTTTTGTAGCAATAAGAATAAAGTAAGTAAAAGTAATGTACTTACATGCAAAAGCTACAATTGCATAACTCTCTACACCTAGGACAACTCCAATCTTCTAAAGCTGCCACCTCTTTTGCTTTTCCCCATACCTAACAGAAAACTTACATATCAGTAACAAAGTTTAGAATTCAGAAGTCCCTCTGCACCGGTGTTATAACTTATACAGATAAATTAACAAAATACAACAAAGTTAACCTGTTCATGAGACATGTGCAACAGTACTTTAGAGTACACGGCTTTCCCTTCGTACTATTCTTGCAGTCAGCTGTGAAATCCAAGGTTTTTTGTCGGCACTTAAGAGAAATCATGCAAATTTGAGATGCATTAGCCAACCAAATTGGATACAGGTCATGGTATTGAATGGCATTAAGTAAGCGGCATAGATTGTTAAGAGGCTAAGAGCAAGAAGTATGAAATTATAATACAATCTGTCCGTCACACAATGTACAGTAATTTGATAAACTAATATACTTCATCACTTCATTGCCTTCCTAATTCCTATTCATATTCTTCTCATATAATTGATGAGTAGCAAATAACAAAGTGGTACATAACATTCTCAACATCATACGAAATTATAAACTGCCTATGATTAATACACTTCCGAAACTTAAGAACACAATTAGTATCCACGGAATCTGTAATAATCTGTGCATGCACCTTCAAAAAGCTAAGAAAACTATTAGCGCTGTCTTTCTACATTCTAAGTATCATCAGGTCTGTTTTAATTGCCATATTTCTGAGTAATTTGTATAGTGTCAACATGTCATTAAGGAACAGTTAAATTTGGCAAATTTCTTTTAGCAAAGTCATGAGCACTTAGGTTACAGTGAATTGGATTAGAAATAAACAAGATTTTTGTCATAGACTTGACAGCATTTTGGGTAACCATGGTTTCCGACCTTTTGGCCGACTAATCCACGGGTTTGAACCCACCGCCATGAGACTCAAACCAGGTAAAGCCCTCCCTTGACAGCATTTATAATCATGTACACTTAATTAGTTTTTGTATTCCACATAACAAGGGTGTTTGGCATTGCTTAAATAAACTTGTTTGCTTACTGCCTTTTTTTTCTTCTGCCAATTTTTTTGGTTGCTTGTTCCCATTCATTTGGATGCTTGATGCCAATTCAAATTGGTTTGAACAAATGTATTTTGAGCTTGTGTTATTCTCCTAGGCAGAAAATAAGGCAACCCGGAATGTGAATTATTGCCTGATATAACCTGAAACAATCCGGTTCCGGATTGCGATAACCCAAACCCGACCTGAGGGTCCCTGTAATCCGACCCTTTTAACACCCCTGCTTTGAATAATAGTGCATAAGTGTTCCGTATTTTTAAATTATTGCTAAAACAGATTTTGAAATCAGAGAAAATAAATTAGTTGAATGATATAAAAAAAAATAGAAATAATATTCTAACACCGGATATTTGGAGAAAGTAAGTTGCTCATTTGTATCCTTTACCCTTAAAAGTACTTTTAACATTTGATTTGTTCTGTTGTATCGTTTGCTGCTAATGTCGTGTTAGTAATGTGCATAGCAAGTTTAATGGTTCTTTAGATAACTGGTTGATTGGAGATGAAGTGCATCTATCATATACTTTTTATTGACAATGTTGAATGATCCACGGTTGTTATGTTCTTTTTTATAGTGCCGTAAAAGGACAATGGCGATTTTCAAGGAAGAGTTGGATAAAAGGAAGAAGAATCATGATGGGAGTAGTCGACCTATAAATGATCTATTGGATGGTTTAATGAATTTAAAAGACGAAGAAGGGAACTACTTAAGTGAAACCGAGATTCTTGATAACATTGTTAGCCTACTTGTTGCCGGCTATGAGTCAACTGTTATCGTAACAACATGGGCTATTTATTACCTTGCAAAGTACCCACAAGTTCTACAAAAACTTCGAGTATGACAAGAATGCTACATCTATGCCAAGCTACCATTTATATTTTACTTGATGTTCTCTATTATCCTTACACTTGCATGAATTTGTCATATATAGGATGAGAACATGCCTCTCAAAAAGAGTAAGAACGGAGAACTTGCTACAAGCGATGAGATTATGAAGTTAAAATACACCTCCAAGGTAAAATTATATTCATTTCTTAAAATTTATACAAAGGGATTCATCCTAATGATTGAATTCTGTTATTGAATAATTCTTGCATACAGGTTGTGGAAGAAACAATCAGAATGACGAATGTGGTTCCATTTGTGTTGCGTACAACCACAAAATCTGTTGAGTATAAAGGTATTGTATTTAGTGTTTTATATTATTGGAGCAATTTTATATCTCCCCTCCTTTCGGTTGGAAATTTCATATATACCCAAACATGCATTAAAAATATTGTACATTATGCATTCAATGCTTGCATTTTGGGTATATATGAAATTAATTTACATGTTTTATGTTCTTCTTGCTAAGAGTTATATATATTGCATAGGATACACAATACCGAAAGGATGGAACATGATTATGTGGGTTAGGTATCTACACACAAATGCTGAAAATTTCAACGATCCAATGAGTTTCAACCCCGATAGATGGGATGTGAGTCTCTTAGCAACCTTGGTACTTTTACTCTTCATTGTTTAATCACTTCACCAAAACTAAAGCCACTTTTATCTTAGGCATCAATGTCACCCATAACCTATCAACCCTTTGGTGGCGGATCAAGACTTTGTGCGGGAAATATGCTTGCTCGCTTACAACTTGGGTTATTTCTTCACCATTTAGCAACAGGATACAAGTATGTAGTCAATCTAATTAACATCTGAAAAGCATATAGTGTTTTTTTTTTTTTTTTTTTTTTTGCATAAAAATGAAATTACATTGCTATTGATATTCATCATTGAATTTTAAAATGGATTTCAGGTGGGAGTTGGTGAATCCAGATGCAAAAGTGAGATATCTCTCACATCCCATGCTAGAAGACCATGTTGAAATTACTATTGAAAAACTCTAAATAATTTGAGATGATCTCGTTTTAAATTTTGTGGTCTCTAGTGATTTCTCAACCAAACATGTTAAACCTTTATGTTTAGTTGAAAAATATAACAACCTTGTAATGTTATGTTTCAATGGTTTTTGAACAAAAGACTTTAGTATAAGAGATGTTTTTATACTTGTTTCTTTCTTTAGTCAGCTAGAATGAAATGAGTTCATTATCTACTATTCATTTGCCAAAGTTTTGGATGTGAGTAAATCATATCTGTATTCAATTTATCATGAGAAAGGTTGTGAAGAAATACTTTTTTTTTCTTCAGAACCATCATACAGCCAATAACCAGTTTTCCACATTCCTATTATACTTTGTCTTTTGTTTCTGTCGATTCACACCTTTTGTGGATACTTGGTCTTTTGTTGTTTGCCACTTCGCCTATAAACTTGATTTTAATCTAACAAATAGTAAGCATATTCATATCATGTTATGTTCAAAGTTTTTTTATAGATGCTAATAAATATATATTGTGGGTCAAATTTGTATGTTTTTGGGTTTTATCCACACATAAATTTCACGAGTCTCTAGTCTACTAGTAGTATACAATAAGAGATATTGAGTTGCATCCCGCTAAATTTGTGGGTCTATCGTTTGGTACATAAATAAACAAATTCTATAGTCCAGCTACGTACCTTGAAGAGAGTTACCTTCCTAACACAATACAATGTAATACGCATTGTAAAATGGCTTTATTTATGCATGATTTGTATATATATGCAATTTTGCATCTTTGAAAGGATATATATACATATGCAACTGCTCCTGCAGTTGTAATTACATTTAGCGACGACATGTGCGTTGATAAAGGTGTCAGTCAAAGTCAAAGAGGTGATTTTTGTGTCGTTTAACGAATTTTGGGGATGACGAGTGTCGTCGCCAAAAATGTTCATCGCTGAATCGCTGTTCTATTTTTTTTTCTTGTAGTATGGTGTTAACCTTTTTTAAAGACAACTAAATATCTCAAAATATATGCATCATAAACTTATTTCACATATAATAGGCAAGACTTGAACCCACAACCATTTAGTTGAATTGTACTCTCACATAATATAGGTACCGCTAAGCCACAAGGCCTTAATTTGGTCATTTAGTTGGTGTCCTGGTTAGCGAGCAAAGCGCAATACAAAAACGGCTGATAGCTCACTACCCCCATGTCTGGAATTATCTCATCTCCAACCACTTCAGAGTGTTCTACATTAAATGCAGACACGTGTTTCTAAACATCTATTTCGTATTTTATCT
>CM040245.1:180419422-180477627 GCA_022545495.1 Chrysanthemum lavandulifolium | reverse complement strand
CACATTGTTTTAACCCATGCACTCTAGCGAAGCTAGAAAGTTATGGTCGAAGGGGCAAACTTTGATAAATTTTTAAAAACTAGATTATAAATCGGTTTGTTAGGGGTCAAATTAGAAAAAACAGCTAGATAGTTTATAAAATTTACACTACAATTTTTTTTTTGCTAAGGGAGCACGTGCCCAACTTGTCCCCTCTAGTCTCCGCCTCAGTACACATTAGATGGAAAAATAAATTTGTTACTCTTGAAAATTTGTTTGTAATAGAAATGAAATGGGCCTTTGAAAGTTACTATAACTAAATAGTAAAATAACCACCGAAGGCAGGTTTGTATTACGAATTTATGAAATTTTTAGGGCTCTGGACGAAATTACATATGAGATGTTTCGAGAAGGAATGTTATATATAAAGTGGCACCGTTATAAGATATAATATAGTTAGTTATCCAAATGTTATAACATATTACTCATTTAAGATATTTTTCCTCGTGTAAATATTTTTTTCTTTGTGAAAAATATTTGTATACATGCATATAATTATTAACGGGACAAATTTTGAGGCCTCTAAAAATTGTAAGGCCCTGAGCGGCAGCCCACTTTACATACCCTCAAAAACGGCCCTGATTGAAGGTTGAACAAGTTGGTAAAAGCTTTGCGACTGGTTATCCTCAAAACGTGAGAAGTTTCATACAACTTTAAGCGGTTATGTTATCACAACCCGCAAATTATCAAGTCATTTACGTAAATACGAACCAATGCCAATTTTAGTACTATAATTTTCTTTTTGTAAATTGCGATTCTATAAACCAAAATGTAAACTCGAAAACATAATTTACACATTAACGATTCCCAACGTGCAACCAAAATATCCCGACTCATGTTTAAACTTAAACAAGATAAGTAAAATATTATGAGAGTTTACTATTTAACTTCCCACTCTCTTCTAACATTTTCGGGTCGCGACTTTTACAATCAACCTCAATAAAATTTGATCAGGTACGTTCCTTGTATATACATTTTATGTTTTGTATCAAACCTTAATACAATATTCAACACAAAACCAACTATACGAGAATTGCATTTGATTCACTCTAGTAACTTGGAAGTCGAGTATCACTGTGGACGAAACCAAAACATTATACTTGAACCTTGTCACATAATTTGAACATATATAATTTATATATATATATCATTACATTTAAACACAAACCATTCGAACACAACATTAGCTAAACATTTTAAGTTTTAAACTTTGTTCAAACACCTCTCATAACCTTGTGATGTTGTGTTTCCTTTTGAACGTCCCTTAAACTCGGCACAAGACCAAAACCCAACGAATAAATATCATACAAATATAACTCTTTGAAAATTTAGACTTTAAATATACATAAGAAATGCAACATGTGTTGAAATTCATACAAGTAACCTATCACCTCAACTCTTTACTTTTTCCTCCCACACCATACTCCATGTTCGGTTTTCACATCACCAAACCACACAAACCATAGTTTCAATCTCACACCACTCTTGTATCCTTGTTTTGGAAGACAAAAAGGACATCACACCGTACTTTCTCCCTTCCCTTCTTGCTTGGTTTGACGAGTAGTATGCATTTAAAGCATTGAAACAATAGCAATCAACCTTCTTCTTTGTATATCCTTTTTAAACCGAGACTTGCACAAAGTCTTGAACACACACACTTAAACATTTATTTAAAGTAAAAAGGTAAAATTTCCCAAGGTAAAGAGACCGGTATTCATTGTGGAAAGCTGGTCGAATCTTTGTCCTTTGGTTCTTTGTTTCTTCCACTCGTATACACTTCGCAATTGTAAGAAAACTCGAATCCAACTCCTTTGATCTTTACTCATGTCGTTAAGTATATATGATTTCGAATAAACATATATACTTTTTCATTTTTAACGTATCAAAGTTGTGAGTTAACTTGTTTTCGTAATGAACTTGCGTGGTATGAAAGTTAGATTTTTGTCGACACTTAGTTATGAATACGCATACTTGTCTTGTATAACTCGACCTTGTTTATAAAATATACATAATATGTTATTATGTTAACCCGTTATCGTTCTAAGCTTGCGTGGTAATTAAAACTTTTTTATATCAACACTTATATATTTCGAATGTGCATCCATGTTTTGTATAACTCGGCCAAGCTTATACTTTTGCCTCGTCGCCTTATATATATTTTGTAAAACCAAATGGGCCTTAAAGCCCAAGACCATTTTACTCTTAAACGACCCAATAAGTATAAGACAAATAAGTAGTTGGTAAGCTAATTATAAGCATTTTTATAAGCTTGAAAATCACTTTAAAAACATACCAAAGTGAAGCCATAAGCCGACTTATTTTAATAACTAAACGGACCCTAAAATGGGCCTTATGGCCCAATTGCTCAAATTGTGTGACCCTTTGAAAATAAGCAGATCAATAAGCTCATAATAAGCTACGAAAACTACTTAGTTGAAAATAAAATCAAAATTTACAAAACTTAGCTTTTTGGACGAAAAACACAAATATTTCGACCTTGGAGTAAAAACTGCGAATTATGGAAACTTATGGTTTGAAACAGAAAATGATAACCCATGCATGGGGTAGAAACTGTAAATTTCAGAAACTTTGTGTTTTAAGTTGAAAATGTCATTTTGGACTTGTTTTGCAAATGATTTGAACCGTAGTGGTATAAAGTGTAAAATTGAGTTTTTGGACTAAAACTGAAAACAGTTTTGTATGAGGGTAGAAACTGTTAAAACCAAAAGTTTGGGTTTACAAAAACTATCACTATTAATTAATATTTACCTTGATAGGTAACCTTTTCAGCCGTGGCACAAGTAACTGTAATGTACCTGTTGCTATTTTCATCCACCTCGAAAGCTGGGGTTTTCAAGAACTCTGTGTCTCCAACCACCGCTAGTTTATGCTCACCCGATGATCGATCTGAAGCGCATGTATGATCCTCGTTAACTGCATGGGCCCATAGTGTAAGTACGCTTCTTTCATCTTCATATACTACAAGTAAAGGTGGCATATAGAGGTTTAGGCATATTTGGTTAACGATTGAATATAGATGTGGAATACTTTCGCACATTAAATATACACTTTGGCGACATTCGACCCATTTGACCCATTTCTTTTTTAGCTATTTTGTTTTTCATTCTCTTTACATGAATTGAACCATACATTTTTTTAGATCAATTCACATTGGATATATCTTATATAATCTTTCATTCTTAAGATATAAGTATATAATAACCTTAATTAACCGGATACCTTCAACACTATTTGCTTGTGGGCGGCGCTAATCATAGTGAATAAAGTTCACAAGACTTCAAACAAGATCATTCTCAAACGAGTCCACATCCTGATGTACATCTCGATACCCATACAAGTACAATATCAGTAAACTATATGCATGTGTAGAAAACATACGTAAAATACGGAAATTACACACAAAAGGGAAACATGATAAAATATTATACAACTTTACTGCATCTGTTTGATGAACTTTAGTGCATCTATTTGAGTCACTTTAGTGCATCCGTTTGGTCAATTTAATGAATTTCAAATATAAAGAAAAAGAAACACTACCTGATTATCACGGATTACAAACTAATGAAATTCACTGGAATACCCGAGATTAGATCATTGAACACAAGCCCAATCCCCGACACTCTACAATTAGATTTTCCGTTATATGATTATAATGCATGCCTGAAAGGTTCCATAAATCTTGTTAGACAACCTTGCAAACGACTTCAATACCAAGCGTCGTATAAGCTACAAATTGTACATACATGTTGATAGATTAACAGTCATTATCTATAAAATTAAAAAATATATATCATGTGACTTTCTAATAGATTATTATATTTTTTAATCCATTTTGACTTTTGGTAGTCAAGAAACAAACATTGTACTTTAATGTTTAAAAGCTATTACACTTTATTCTTATGGATGCAAAAAACCATTGCAAAGGCAAATGGATATAAAAGCATCCTAATAGGCCAATATAGTAATACTAACATCAGCTTATCAATTGATTTAACACCCTATCTATAAGAAATAAACAATGACCAATAGTACTCTTTTTCTAGAGGGTGTTTCACAAAGTTCTTATCCTAGATATTTTATAATCGAATATTTAGCATTAACAAAGCATGCACAATCATTTGAAATATGTTTCTACTATTGAAAGATGTAATATAACCACAATGTAAAAATAGTGCATCGCAGTTATAAAATTCCATTCAAACATTTTATCAAACATTTGGTGTGCAGTTTTTTGTGATTATGTATTCCATGTATTTATTTCTCAATTTCCATGTATTTATTTCTCAATTTCGATTCAAAATAACTATTCTATATAGGGCTGAGCATCAAAGGTCCAAAACTGAACCGGACCGACAAAACCGACCCAACCGACAAAAACCGAACCGACGACAGCCCGTCGGTTTGGTTTCGGTTTCATGTTTTACATGTTTTCGGTTTCGGTTCGACCCAAAACGACAAAAACATACCTAAATACACCTTAACCGAACCGAACCGACGACCCGACACAAAGCCGAACCAACCCGACGACCCATCGGTTCGGTTTCGGTTTAGGTTTTTCATGAATTTCGATTTTCGGTTTTGTCGGTTCAGGTCGGTTTTGGACCGATGCTCAGCCCTAATTCTATACAATGAATCATGTCAATAAACTCTGAAAATCGTTACATCTATAAACAAAGATGATGATTAATGAATCAAATTTCATAAAAAACAACAATTCGTACAGATAAAACAATAACAATCACATATATAAGCTTTATAATTGATTTTAAGTAGCAAAAACATCATAACTATAATAAAAAATAGTTACATACCTTAATTTGATCTTCGATTTGATAAATTATGATGAGATGATATTGTTAATCTAATACACGATATCTTATCAGATAAGATGATATGTGTGGAAAACTAGAAGGGGGAGGGAGGGTTGAATAGTTTTGCCAATTTTAAGTTAGTTTCTAAAAACTTTAGATTCGATGTTATGTGAAATCGTATGGATGAAGATAAAGTATAGATCTAAGAGTAATGCAAGTAAATAAAGTAAAGTAAGGGATAGAAATGACACAACCGATTTATAGTGGTTCGCCACAAGGACACCTTCCTTGCCTACTCCACCCCCGAGTCACCTACTCGAGAGTTCAAGCACTATGTCAACAAACTCCTTCAACTTGGCGGAGAAGCCTTCACAACGTTGCTTACACCTTTTTTCGGTACAAAGCTAAATACCGAGTCCGTAACATGGAGGACCAAACCAACACGACTATTACACAACAAATATGTGAAATATCAAGAACAAGATCTTTGCTACAGAAATCTTGTGGAGGAACAAATCAATCAAGGACCCCTTTCTTGGATGACTTGTAGAAAGCTCGTGATCTCACCTTAGAGAAGGACCTATATGAGAATCACAATAGAAGAAAGAAGAACAACTCTCTAGATCAAGTGATCTTTTGTTAGAAGAGTGTAAGAATATATGAGAGAGTTAGTAAGAAGAGTGGTGAAGAGAAATGAAGAAATGGCTCTCTATTTATAGGCAAAATCTTGCCACTGTTCCACGGATCCCACGGATCCCTCCCTCAAGGGATCTGTCTAGTGTAACATCAAGGATCCGTGGGACGCTCCTCTTTGCCCATGGGTTTTTTGGTTATGGGTCATGGGTCATGGGTTGGTCCATGGGTATTTCAATAGATACAATGTATCTAATAGATGTAATGCATCTAGTCAAATGGATATGGGTCAATAACATGGGTTGTGATTTTTACCCATCCTAATAAACTATTACAACAAATGATTTATTACAACAATTTGTATTAAATGACTATATGTAAATGCTTTACAAAAATAACATGTATCCTTATAATTTTACTTATGATAACATTATATTTGTTATCAACAAAAAACAAAGAGATCGCTAAATATTAATAAACATTTTTACGGTTTATTTGTATTAATAATCTCCCCCTTTTTGTTATGACAAAACATAATATTATGATGAGTAAAACTTAAGATTTGATGTATGTTTTGAAAGCCTAAGTTTTACTTCTTCTCCCCCTTTTTGTCGAACCAAAAAGTTAACCCAACGAAGAAATAAAATGTGGAAAAATAGTCCACGTATTGCTGACTCCCCCTTGACGGTAGCTCCCCCTAGAATGGGGCTTCAAGTGAGAAAAAAATAGAAAAAAATCCTACAAAGAAAGGGTTAGTAGTAACATGCATAAATAATCTTGTGATTGACGAGAATCAAGATTGGAGGCCAAGGTATGTAAACAAGGCCTTGTAATAAAACAACAAAATGTAGTGGTACTAATGCCACATACAAGCATGTAAAAGTAAGAACAATACATATTCTTAAAAAATGACTCAAAAAAAATATATTAAAAAGTAGTAGAATTGATTCCTTCCTTGCTTGCATAAGGTTTATGGATGGAAGTTTTGGTGAGTAATGATGTTGATGCGATCAAGGATGAGGTTAAATATGACTCGCATTTCTTTCCTAATTTCGATTGCAATATCCCTAGTGGATTGGCAATGTTCACAATGTAAGTGATGTGGGTAATGAGTGCGGAAGTTTTCTGGGTGACTTTGATTTGTGATGCGAAAGTTGTGGTGGAAAAGTTGGAAAATACGGATCAAAGTCCAAAATGTTTGGTAGTGGTGGTGGAAAAGAACCTAGATGTTCTTGTAACATAATGGGAGCTAAAGGTGGTGAGGTTTCAAGGTCTTTGAAAATTGTGTTTGGGGAAGTGGGAGGTGTCAAAAAGACTAGTTCTTTTTGCTTTGTTTGTTTAGATCTTGTTGGAGTCTTAAGGAGTTCCAAAAGAGTGACCTTAGGTGGTGATGTGATGGGTGTTGAAGTTGGTGTACTTGTTGGTGATGAAGGAGGTGCTATAATGGAAGCATCTTGTGGTGAATGAGTTGTTGGTGATGAACCATTTGATGATGGTTTTGCTAAGCAACAAGGCCGGATGCTAATCCATGCGGTTTTTCTAGATTTTGGTGGTGGTACTTTGGAAGGTGGTAGGACAAAGTTTTGGATATCTTGAAAAGGGTTGTTTGCACTAGGTGATTCATCTATGTTGGAAGATCTTTTAAATGACATGATGAAGTGAAATTGAGATTTGATGAATATGCAAGCATTTTGGGAATCCTATTTATAGAAAAATAATGCATTGTAATGAATGCTTGACCCAAAATGTGGATTAAAATCTAATGATTAGATATGAATTTAAGACATGTGATCATGAGAACACAAGCATTAAATAACATACTCCAAAAAAAATTAAAAGAAATGATGAAACTATTGAAGTTTTCATCCAAAGTGAGCAAAATAGAAGATAAAATTAGCTTCGTCTCACGGATCCCACGGATCCTTCCTCGAGGATCCGTCCAAAGATTAAGGATGGGATCCGTGGTGCGGTGATTCGGCGACTCAAAATTATCCTTTTGGAAACATTTGTGCCTAGTGTGTGCCTATATGCAAACCATTTGGAGTTGCGGTTATCTCGACTCCTGAAAAGAAAAGAAAAATAAACTAGAAGTGAAAAAGCAAACTATTATGTGAGATAACCCGAGTGCTCCTAATTCATTGTTGCATAAATGAATGTACCCGAAAACACATATTAGTTATGTGTCCTCTTTAGCATTCAAAAGACATGAGATGCAATGAAAACGGGTTTTTATTTTGTATTAATAATGAAAAAGCGATTTGTCCTAAACGTGAGAAATGACTTTATGAAAGTGATACGGGAAGAGGTATCCTTTTAAAAAACATTATGAAAAGAGGTTTCTATGTGTGAATAAACCGTTTATTCTTTGAAAGAGAAAAATATGTATGCAATTACGTCTTTGCAAAAGGTACTTATCATGAAAAACTTAAGAGAAAACTACGAATTATAAGTAAGACTTTGTTAGTCGCGCTTTTTCTAAAGATAACGTCACTTACGTGAATTGGACTAGATGCGTAGTACACTTTGCCCTTAGGGATTAGTATCGTTTAAGTGGCAAAGATAGAGCCTATAAATATGTGACAACTCGTAATTTCAGGTCATTTTACAAACTTTAAAATTTTTACTATTCATCTCGGGAAATCACTATTCATGAGTCACTATTCATCATTTTTCGTAAACTAGGTTTACGAGTATCAAATACGCGTAACCTTGAGGGTTTAGTTGCGTATTCATGGAAAATCATCGAGGGCATTTCATATAGACTAGATTTAGCCTACATATCATCAATAACATCATTTCATATCAATTTATGCATGGGTTTGCATTTTTCATTAAACGTTTATTTCCTATTAAATAAAAGCTATCGCGTAATCATTTATTTTAAACATTTGATCCGACACATCCAAAAATAATCATATATATTTTTATACTCATTTTAAGACTATAAAAATTATATTATTTTACCCGATGATTTCAATTTATTTTGTATATAAATTGTTACGTATAAATAGTTACGACGGTTTTCGTAAATTCAACTCGATAATATTTATTTCACTCAATTTTTGTAAGAAATGTATTTTTATAATTTTTATGGCTTCAATATATTTTATTTTGATCCGTTAAAATTTATTTTTAGCTAACGCTACTCTAAATACTCAAATATGTATACAAATTACCAAATATACTTAAACAATTACACATTTCCTAATACAATTATACAATTAATTATTCAAAACACACTCAATATTTATTTGTTTTGAGTGTGTCGACAAAGGGGATGACACACCTTTTTTTGGTACAAAATATCTAAGGTTTACCATAATATTTGCTTACTTCTATTATATATTAATTTATAAAACATACTAGCACATTATCTCAAGGTGAAAATAACCAATACTCTCTCTTTTCTCTTCATCATTTTCGGCCAAGACCAAAAACAAGAAGGAACTTGGAGTTTTTGCAAGAACAAGTGAAATTATTAACACTAGTTTACTCTCTTTTAAGGTTTTGAAATAAAAACCTAAGGTATTAGGATAAACCCTTGTTCATTTAAACCTCATCAAGTAACTAGTAAGCATTTCATGGTCATTTTCATCTTTCATATTCATATTATGTTCATTTTATCATGCTTGAGAAAAACATGCAATTTATATGGATAGCTATACCACTTTATTTGTTTTTAAGTACTTATAATGAATATATAACATCCTATAATTATCCCTTGAAACATATCATTTTTGATGATGTCTAGGAACCCATGACACCCTAAGAAGGTGTATGGTAGGTTTAGAATAGCTTTGGTGTTGATTTGAAGTGGTTAGAATAAGTATTAAGCGAGAAAAATCATTTTCGACAACAATAAATAGTGGTCTGATCTTATTTGTGAAATCTGGAAATTTCGACAGTTTGTAAAGTATTTTGGGCTAGATATTCAGAAAATATACTTTAAAACGAAAACGTGGCCGCTTGAACGGGTTAAAACGGAGTTATAACGAAAAGTTATGCCACTTTCAAGTTTAACGACGAAAACTATATTTCTGAAAAACTGCATGCTGTCAAGAGTTAATTTAAGGACAAAAACGAGTTTTAAACATTCTTTAAATGAGTCGATTTGTCAAAAATATATTAGTATACTTTAACACGAAGCTAAGGACATATAAAACGTAGAAAACGGACTTATAACGACTAAGTTATTCACATTTTTAAACAAAGTCATCGTAACTTTCATTACAAGTGTAACACTAATATATTTTCTAATAGCCAAAAACTAGTTGCCGCTAAGGACCATGTTGGGAGTCGTTTTTAACATCGATGGAATACTTTTTAGAAAACGATGTCTTCTAGTAAAAGTAAGTTCACCTAGCCTATTTTCCAAAATGTTCAACCGTTCGTCAAACGGAGTTGTAACAAACAAAATACGGTCACTCAAACTTTGCCGAAAACTACCCTTAAACAATATTTTTGGTACAAGCACCCTACTTTACCTATGTTTTTCTCCATGATCGAGACCTCTATGATAAAAATTTAAAAGCTAAGACTTTGAGATAATGCTACAAGCTTTCCAAAACCATTGAGTTTGTTTCTTAACACTCGATATTCACTATTTTACGACTAGCTTTTCGAGGCCATCTAGTCACTTTCATGAATTGTCAAATTATGTTATTTTGCGACGAAAAACTATAATTTCATAATAAATCACTAAATGATTATCGTAGGATATCATTTCAACGAAAATACTTGTAAAGTAATTTATAAATTGTCAATACGTTATAAGATTATTTTTCGACGATAAGTGTTATTTTCAAAAATTCACAAGTGGTATAAATATCATATGAATTGCATGCATAACATTACATCATGACTTATTATAGATCATATCATTCATAATAGGTCACGGTTAGAGATTTGCGCTACATTTTAGTGTACTCACTTTTGCCATCGCATCATTGTCCAAGTGAGTTCCATAGCCCCATTTTCAATTATTTTTATACTACTTTTGGGGGAGATACATGCTTAACTATTTTTCACAAGTACTTTAGATTTTTAAGGATAACTTCTATCATGATCACCATCATTTCAAAACCGAATGTTGTACTATATCAATTGTTCTTGTTTATGTACTATAGTTCTACGTCGAATGATGTGCTATATCAGTTGACTACTGATACATTGAGTCATGTACTATTGATTATGTGCTATGGTTCTACGTCGAGTTAGGTACTATTGTGAATTCATTTGACATCATGTGCTTGAACATAAACTATACACATTTTGGCAGTGGGTTGTAAACACACAAGTTGCAAGTTTTGTATGGGCGGAACTTGAACCGAGTGGATTTTCAATGCCCTTTGCTGCATGAACATTCTTTAAAGGTTTTCTTCATGACAACACAAACTCTATGAACTCACTCAACCTTTGTGTTGACACTTTTAGCATGTTTTATCTCAGGTATCTAAGGCATACACTTCATGGCATGCATGTGGAATTATCATAGAGTCGTGGTGACGACGCGTCTCACATGGAATTTATGCACTTTAAAAACATCGTTTGGCTTATATCAAACTTATTTCCGCACAAGATGATTTTCATTTGGGACCTATATTTTGTAAACTCTGAATGTTTTATTATATTAAACGATATGTTTTCCAAACGAAACTTTAGGTCATTCAATATAATCAGAATCGTGATGTTATGACAACAACCCTGTGAATTCCATTCACGCAAAATGTAATTTGGGTGTGACAAAATACCCCTCATGACTCTCCATGAAGGGTGAGGTGAATCATTAGGTTATTTGTATTGTGTGTGTTTCTTAATAAAACCTTGTGTTTTCTCCTCCCTCTCTCTAGTTTCTCTCTCTAAAAAGGATGAAGATCTTCATCTTCTTCCACCAACCCCGACCTTCAAACAACATAAATCTTATAGTATTCGGTCCTGACAATTGGTATAACGAGCCAAGGTTGTTGTTTGTTGATTTATTCTGGTTTTACACATGTTTTTTTAACTGTTTTGTGCTTATTCTGTGGGTCGGAAATTTTTTTTCCGTATATTGTGGAAAACAGCTTATTCATGTTTGGTATCCTTTTTTTTTTTGGTCTAAAACACAAAAAGTCATAGTCTTTCTTCATGAATATCTGTCTTGGTCACATCTTGTCCAAACAGTAGTTTATATGACTTTTGTACCAATATTTCTGTGAAAGTCAAAGTGGTCAATGTAACACCCCCAATTTCGTGATACGCAGCGGAATTCAAACTGGGTGTTACTTCATGGCACAACAGTCATAACAATAGAAAACGATCTCTAAAGAGTCGTTTAAAAAAAAGATTTATCATTCAAATTATTCAAATATATCAGAGTTTACAAAATAGGTCCCAGTTGGTTCCATTGTTTACAAAAGACATCAATATAAAGTCTTTGATGTTTTATGAATGATAAAATGTTTATAGCCTTCTTGATCTAGTCCTCGCTCTTCCGTGCCAGCTTCCGACATTATGGACCTGAAATACATGCTTAAAATTGTCAACACAAAGGTTGAGTGAAATTCATAGAGTTTGTTAAATGGTTGAACACATTATGTTGGTAGTGTGAGTTAATTAGACTCACACCAATGTTTTGAAAACAAAACAGTTATTATTCACTAAGCATCATGCAATCAAGGCGTTAACTTGCTATCATATAATAGTAACCGATGCCCCAAGTAGGTAAAATTTGCCGTTTTACCTGATGTACTCAAATATAGTGCGTTTGTTTACCGGATCCCGGTCAAACAAACGGATTGGTCAATCCCGATAGATCTATCCACAATATTCGCGCCACTTCACTCGTGATTAATGATTCATGATTTAGGGACTTAAGATTGGCAAATGCGGTAACTTAGTGCAAGTAAAATAATCGATAAGTATAGAATTTGAAAGCAATGTGTTCGGTTTAAAATAAAGCATGTATCTCCCCCAAGGGTTTGTAAAACAATTAAGTAATAGAAAGTGGGGCTATGAACTCACCGTAGTGTAAATGATGTTAAGTACTTTAACGGATGATGGATAAGTCGGAAAAATTCTATGTGCAACAACTTTTGGCTTTCAATAAGAAATGAGTAACTTAGTAAGGATAGGACTTTGATTGATCGCGAAAGACTTCAGATTGAGCTAGCTTTCCACACCTTGGCACCCTTTCAAAATTGAAGAGTTGGTGATGAAGTACTAAGTGACTTGAGTGGATCTAAACTCAAGAAGATCACTTAAACTTGCTAGAGATTTGATGTAGTAGCTTGATCTTTGGAACTTCCTTGCATAAACTTTGGAGTTTATAGATCAAATGATGGAAGATGTGAGTGTTTTAGGGTATGAACGACCAAAATCATTTTGTGAAGGAGTTTAGGATGTATTTTACTTCCTATTTATAGGAGGGTAAGTTTGGTTAACCATATATTCGGTTAAATATTAACCATGGTTAAGTTAGGACACTTGTAATGATCAAAATGAACCTTGGTTAGGATTAAGCCACCAATATGATGACTCCCCCCCCCTTAGGTCGGTCTCAATGTGTCTAGGTGGCTTAGATGATAAGTTTTGATAATATCTTGAGTTTAGAGTAAGTTTTGGTTCCGTTAAATGCCAACCGTAAGTCGTTAAGCCATAAAACATAAAATCGGGTATCGTAAAAATACGAAACTTACAGGAATGATGAGACTAATCATTATACTCCATCTAAAAATATAAAATGAGTGATAAGTCTCATTGGGAGCAAAAACGCTGCTTAAAGCTTGAAACACGGGTCAAAAACGCGTAATTCGCAGTTTATCGGAAAAGAACGAAATTTCACGGAAACGACCGTGAATTTATTTTGAGTAGACTAAAATTAGTCTAAAAGTGATATGAGATGTCAAAATGTGGTTTTCTTCATACGCTGGATAACTTAATGCTTATTTGTGAAGTTTAAAAGTTACGCGATTTATGCAAAATGTAGAATGTACAAGGTAAATTCCTTTATGGTCAAAGGAGGAGGAAATATGTTTGAATTTTCCAAAAAATGTAAAAGTGTCAAAACATATTAGAAACACTGCAGAATCGTTAAGTCCGGATGTAAGTAGAATTGTTTAAAACGTAAGTTTAGTTTTTCAACAAGATGGCTTATTTGGTAACATAAAATAAATCTTAAAATTCTCAAATTAATCATGAGTGATCTAAGAATTTATCCGATGTTAGGAAAATTATCGAGTTGATTTTCGTATATGCATGATGTTTAAACGATGGACCATCCAAAATGAAACTTTATAACGATGTTTTCTTAATAACTTTATGAAGATGATCTAACGATTGTCAAACTCTCGTTCATTACTAAAATAATTTATCTTACGAGAATGTGAAATAAAAATTTTACGGATGAATAGTTAAAATGAATAGTAAATGTGAATAGTAAAAGTGAATAGTAAATTCTCGAAAATGAAAAGTAACCTAAAAATGCGGGTGGTTACAGTCTCACCCCCTTAATGGGAATTCCATCCTGGAATTCAGTGTGTGTTATCCGATGTTGAGGTGTCTAGGAACATAAGGGTGTATACGCCGAATTCTAATCTTTGCGTTCTCAAGTTTCTGGTCATAGAATGTGTTAAATACCATGTGGCTTAACTTGATAATCTAAAGGGTTTTGTTAAAATCTTATAGAGTTCAATATACCCAAAGTTTGGCTTTTCGATTCTCAAAACGAATCATATCTTATTATATCGAGGCTATCAATAAAACCATAATTTCTAACATGGAGTTTTGGTGATAGTTACATGGAGCCTAATTTGTATTTGTATAGTTTCCTTAGTTGTTTAGTGGGTAATCTCTAAACACCTTAGTTCAAGAAATGGTTAACTAACACTTTGTCGATATAGTGCCTCAAATGGAATAGTTTTTGTTGTTGTTAGTAACTGTTGTTAATCAAAGGTGTAAGATATTGTTGATGTGAAATGGTTTGTAATGATGTGAAAATTGTCGTTGTAGGGAAAGTCTTGCTAGTGGCAAGTGGTTATCCAAACCACCCCAAAGTTGATCATGTCTTAGGTGGTTTCGAGATGAAGGTTATATCGTATAATGTTTATGTCTACTAGTGTTTGAAAGAAACATGTTACTGTGAAGTTTTACATACTGACTTACAATGGGGTTCAGATAATGATGTGATATGTTGATGATTAGAAGAGTGTAGTGTATGTTTACCATTATTTTTAGGTAGAGATGTCAAGTTTGTTTTAAAATCAAAATGAATTTTAAAGGAATATGACGGAATGAGATCCTTGAAACCTAAAAAGGCTAGTACTCCTAAGAAATGAATGAGAAGATTTGATGACTATCCCAAGATAGTAGTTCGGATTATCTCATGTATGAAAATTTCAAGAATGAAATTAGGTAGTATAAATAAGATGTTAAGATTTTGTTGAGTGGTAAGACACTATCGTGTCTCTAGATCTTTTAATGAATTATGGTGGTTTATCGAGTTTAAGTAGGAAATTAACCGAATATAACCCTTGTATAACTATTTTCGGTGTTTGAAAATTTAAGTCGAACATAGTTAATCGACTATGTTCCAATATCCCTAGGTTAAATATAGGTGATTAGGCTATATTTAGCCGAGGTTCGATAAAATTTTCAAATACCTAAATTAGGTATACTTGTGATATGTCCATAGCTTTTGAGAAATTGTCCACTAAGCAAAGGCGATATCAAACCATCCAGTTGCAAGTCCTCGCCATAAAAGACTTGTAACCTATGTTTTCACATTCCATTGCATAGAAGATAGTATGAGTAGATACGTGTGGAAAGGAAATCTTGAGTAATCCTAAAATAGTCCATACTTGGCTAGCATTATGAACCTTTAACAATGAAGGTTTTAGAAGAGAATTTTGATGAATGTAGAGAAAGTTGTGAACTTCGACTTTTGTAGATGATGAGTCAGTTTGTCCTTTAGAAATCCTATTTCTTGTATTTCCATTAGGAAATTGATAGATTGTGATGGGTTTCATGTAAACGATATCATATAATGTTTAGAAGATAATTTTAGAGACTATTGTATAACTTACAATATCGATGAGTAGTTGAGACCATTGTGCAACTCACAATGTTTGAGAAATAGTTGAGACCATTGTGTAACTCACAATGTCTAGAAATAATAGAGACCATTGTGTAACTCACAATGTCTTGAGAATGATGAAGAGACCATTGTGTAACCCACAATGTCTTGAGAAATGATAGAGATCATTGTGTAACCCACAATGTCTTGAGAATGATGAAGAGACCATTGTGTAACCCACAATGTCTTGAGAAATAAATGAGACCACCGTAGTATTCTGCGAGAATGTAATAGAGACCACTGTATCTCACGGTGTCTTGAAAATGAATGAGACCATTGTATCTCACAATGTCTGAAAGTAAGAAAGACCATTGTAGTCGATTACAATGTCTTGGATAAAGTTTCGTAATCCTAAAAGCACGAGTAGATGCATGATTGGGATATTAGGAAAATATGATTGTTCAAGAATGCCTTAGAATAGGCATACGCAGATATGTTGAGTACTTTGTTTATGATTGAAATTATGTCAAGTGTATATATCAATATACTAGTATGTTTGTATAGCTTAAAATGTTTAAAAGTCACATAATCGTTTGGAGGATGGAAGGGAGCGGAAGGCTATAAAATGTTTTTGTTTGAAAAGTAGTTATAGTTTAAGTCTCGATTAGACCCGTTTCTATAATTAAGGCTCGATACCAATCTGTAACACCCCAATTTCGTGATACGCAATGAATTCAAACCGGGTGTTACTTCATGGCACAACAAATCATAACAATAGAAAACGATCTCTAAAGAGTCGTTTAAAAAGGATTTATCATTCAAATTATTCAAATATATCAGAGTTTACAAAATAGGTCCCAGTTGGTTCCATTGTTTACAAAAGACATCAATATAAAGTCTTTGATGTTTTATGAATGATAAAATGTTTATAGCCTTCTTGATCTAGTCCTCGCTCTTCCGTGCCAGCTTCCGACATTATGGACCTGAAATACATGCTTAAAACTGTCAACACAAAGGTTGAGTGAAATTCATAGAGTTTGTTAAATGGTTGAACACATTATGTTGGTAGTGTGAGTTAATTAGACTCACACCAATGTTTTGAAAACAAAACAATTATTATTCACTAAGCATCATGCAATCAAGGCGTTAACTTGCTGTCATATAATAGTAACCGATGCCCCAAGTAGGTAAAATTTGCCGTTTTACCTGATGTACTCAAATATAGTGCGTTTGTTTACCGGATCCCGGTCAAACAAACGGGATTGGTCAATCCCGATAGATCTATCTACAATATTCGCGCCACTTCACTCGTGATTAATGATTCATGATTTAGGGACTTAAGATTGGCAAATGCGGTAACTTAGTGCAAGTAAAATAATCAGATAAGTATAGAATTTGAAAGCAATGTGTTCGGTTTAAAATAAAGCATGTATCTCCCCCAAGGGTTTGTAAAACAATTAAGTAATAGAAAGTGGGGCTATGAACTCACCGTAGTGTAAATGATGTTAAGTACTTTAACGGATGATGGATAAGTCGGAAAACTTCTATGTGCAACAACTTTTGGCTTTCAATAAGAAATGAGTAACTTAGTAAGGATAGGACTTTGATTGATCGCGAAGACTTGATTGAGCTAGCTTTCCACACCTTGGCACCCTTTCAAAATTGAAGAGTTGGTGATGAAGTACTAAGTGACTTGAGTGGATCTAAACTCAAGAAGATCACTTAAACTTGCTAGAGATTTGATGTAGTAGCTTGATCTTTGGAACTTCCTTGCATAAACTTTGGAGTTTATAGATCAAATGATGGATGATGTGAGTGTTTTAGGGTATGAACGACCAAAATCAGTTTGTGAAGGAGTTTAGGATGTATTTTACTTCCTATTTATAGGAGGTTAAGTTTGGTTAAACATATATTGGGTTAAATATTAACCACGGTTAAGTTAGGACACTTGTAATGATCAAAATGAACCTTGGTTAGGATTAAGCCACCAATATGATGACTCCCCCCCCCCTTAGGTCGGTCTCAATGTGTCTAGGTGGCTTAGATGATAAGTTTTGATAATATCTTGAGTTTAGAGTAAGTTTTGGTTCCGTTAAATGCCAACCGTAAGTCGTTAAGCCATAAAACATAAAACCGGTATCGTAAAAATACGAAACTTATAGGAATGATGAGACTAATCATTATACTCCATCTAAAAATATAAAATGAGTGATAAGTCTCATTGGGAGCAAAACGCCGCTTAAAGTCGGAAACACGGTCAAAAACGCGTAATTGCAGTTTATCGGAAAGAACGAAATTTCGGAAACGACCGTGAATTTATTTAGAGTAGACTAAAATTAGTCTAAAAGTGATATGAGATGTCATAATGTGGTTTTCTTCATACGCGGGATAACTTAACAGTTATTTGTGAAGTTTAAAAGTTACGCGATTTATGCAAAAATGTAGAATGTACAAGGTAAATTCCTTTATGGTCAAAGGAGGAGGGAAATATGTTTGAATTTTCCAAAAAAAATGTAAAAGTGTCAAAAACATATTAGAAACACTGTGCAGGAATCGTTAAGTCTGGATGTAAGTAGAATTGTTTAAAACGTAACTTTAGTTTTTCAGCGCATGGCTTATTTGGTAACATAAAAATAAATCTTAAAAATTCTCAAATTAATCATGAGTGATCTAAGAATTTATTTGATGTTAGGAAAATTATCAGAGTTGATTTTCGTTATGCGCGTGATGTTTAAACGATGGACCATCCAAAATGAAACTTTATAACGATGTTTTCTTAATAACTTTTGCGAAGATGATCTAACGATTGTCAAACTCTCAGTTCATTACTAAAATAATTTATCTTACGAGAATGTGAAATAAAAATTTTACGGATGAATAGTTAAAATGAATAGTAAATGTGAATAGTAAAAGTGAATAGTAAATTCTCGAAAATGAAAAGTAACCTAAAAATGCGGGTGGTTACAGTCAAACTGTCATCTTCATGGTCAAACTGGTAAAACAGAAGCAGTTTTATGCTTTTCTGGGTATTTTATGAAGATGGTCGGATTTTTCAGTAGGAAATCGCCTCGGAAAAAGTGGTCAAAGGGTCAAAACCCTAAACTTACGCGTAAGAAGAATCTACAGTGGAGTTACGCGTAGCTGTGAAGTTACGCGTAAGAAAAAGTTACGCGTATGCGTTTACCTAAAAAGCACGAGTAGATGCATGATTGGGAGATTAGGAAAATATGATTGTTCCGTAATGCCTTAGAATCACGACTGTGCAGATATGTTGAGTACTTTGTTTATGATTGAAATTATGTCAAGTGTATATATCAATATACTAGTATGTTTGTATAGCTTAAAATGTTTAAAAGTCACATAATCGTCGGAGGATGGAAGGCACGGAGAACGGAAGGCTATAAAATGTTTTGTTTGAAAAAGTAGTTATAGTTTAAGTCTCGATTAGACCCGTTTCTATAAGCGTGGCTCTGATACCAATCTGTAACACCCCCAATTTCGTGATACGCAGCGGAATTCAAACTGGGTGTTACTTCATGGCACAACAGTCATAACAATAGAAAACGATCTCTAAAGAGTCGTTTAAAAAGGATTTATCATTCAAATTATTCAAATATATCAGAGTTTACAAAATAGGTCCCAGTTGGTTCCATTGTTTACAAAAGACATCAATATAAAGTCTTTGATGTTTTATGAATGATAAAATGTTTATAGCCTTCTTGATCTAGTCCTCGCTCTTCCGTGCCAGCTTCCGACATTATGGACCTGAAATACATGCTTAAAACTGTCAACACAAAGGTTGAGTGAAATTCATAGAGTTTGTTAAATGGTTGAACACATTATGTTGGTAGTGTGAGTTAATTAGACTCACACCAATGTTTTGAAAACAAAACAGTTATTATTCACTAAGCATCATGCAATCAAGGCGTTAACTTGTCATCATATAATAGTAACCGATGCCCCAAGTAGGTAAAATTTGCCGTTTTACCGATGTACTCAAATATAGTGCGTTTGTTTACGGATCTGGTCAAACAAACGGGATTGGTCAATCCGATAGATCTATCCACAATATTCGCGCCACTTCACTCGTGCTTAATGATTCATGATTTAGGGACTTAAGATTGGCAAATGCGGTAACTTAGTGCAAGTAAAATAATCAAGATAAGTATAGAATTTGAAAGCAATGTGTTCGGTTTAAAATAAAGCATGTATCTCCCCCAAGGGTTTGTAAAACAATTAAGTAATAGAAAGTGGGGCTATGAACTCACCGTAGTGTAAATGATGTTAAGTACTTTAACGGATGATAGATAAGTCGGAAAACTTCTATGTGCAACAACTTTTGGCTTTCAATAAGAAAGGAGTAACTTAGTAAGGATAGGACTTTGATTGATCGCGAAAGACTTCGGATTGAGCTAGCTTTCCACACCTTGGCACCCTTTCAAAATTGAAGAGTTGGTGATGAAGTACTAAGTGACTTGAGTGGATCTAAACTCAAGAAGATCACTTAAACTTGCTAGAGATTTGATGTAGTAGCTTGATCTTTGGAACTTCCTTGCATAAACTTTGGAGTTTATAGATCAAATGATGGAAGATGTGAGTGTTTTAGGGTATGAACGACCAAAATCAGTTTGTGAAGGAGTTTAGGATGTATTTTACTTCCTATTTATAGGAGGGTAAGTTTGGTTAACCATATATTGGGTTAAATATTAACCATGGTTAAGTTAGGACACTTGTAATGATCAAAATGAACCTTGGTTAGGATTAAGCCACCAATATGATGAATCCCCCCCCCCCTTAGGTCGGTCTCAATGTGTCTAGGTGGCTTAGATGATAAGTTTTGATAATATCTTGAGTTTAGAGTAAGTTTTGGTTCCGTTAAATGCCAACCGTAAGTCGTTAAGCCATAAAACATAAAACCGGGTATCGTAAAAATACGAAACTTACAGAATGATGAGACTCATCATTATACTCCATCTAAAAATATAAAATGAGTGATAAGTCTCATTGGGAGCAAAAACGCTTAAAGTCGAAACACGGGTCAAAAACGAGTAATTCGCGGTTTATCGGAAAAGAACGAAATTTCAGGAAACGACCGTGAATTTATTTAGAGTAGACTAAAATTAGTCTAAAAGTGATATGATATGTCAAAATGTGGTTTTCTTCATACGCGGGATAACTTAACGATTATTTGTGAAGTTTAAAAGTTACGTGATTTATGCAAAATGTAGAACGTACAAGGTAAATTCCTTTATGGTCAAAGGAGGAGGAAATATGTTTGACTTTTCCAAAAAATGTAAAAGTGTCAAAACATATTAGAAACACTTTGCGTAAATCGTTAAGTCCGGATGTAAGTAGAATTGTTTAAAACGTAAGTTTAGTTTTTCAATATGAGGCTTATTTGGTAACATAAAATAAATCTTAAAAATTCTCAAATTAATCATGAGTGATCTAAGAATTTATCGATGTTAGGAAAATTATCGAGTTGATTTTCGTTTATGCGTGATGTTTAAACGATGGACCATCCAAAATGAAACTTTATAACGATGTTTTCTTAATAACTTTTGCGAAGATGATCTAACGATTGTCAAACTCTCAGTTCATTACTAAAATAATTTATCTTACGAGAATGTGAAATAAAAATTTTACGGATGAATAGTTAAAATGAATAGTAAAAGTGAATAGTAAATTCTCGAAAATGAAAAGTAACCTAAAAATGCGGGTGGTTCTGATCAAACCGTCATCTTCATGGTCAATGGTAAAATGAGCGCTTTTATGCTTTTCCGGGTATTTTATGAAGATGGTCGGATTTTTCAAGAGGAAATCGCCTCGGAAAAAGTGGTCAAAGGGTCAAACCCTAAACTTACGCGTAAGAAGAATCTACGATGGAGTTACGCGTGGTCGTGAAGTTCTGGCGTAAGAAAAAGTTACGCGTATGCGTTTACGCTTAAGCCTTGGCTTACGCCTATGGCCTACGCATATGTTTACGCGTATGCTTACGCATAAGCATGAAGTTACGCGTAAAGCTACGCATAAGGTTAAGACCTGTTTTTTACGCATAAGGATTTGTAGAAAAAGAAAGTTAAGCGTAAAATTGACCATGACCACAACATACCAATACCAAGACTCGACCTTAGGTTCACTTAAACCATCATCAGTCCGATTCTAACAAAAACCAAAACCAATCCTAGACCTAGACTCACTTCAAACATACCCTCACCTTCACTCCCCAATCGCTCACAATCAATCATCACGACTCGTACTTAAAATAAATTATCTAAAAGATCTCAGCTTATTTTCGTTTCTCGTGTGTTACAAATGTTTAGACTTCAAAGATACATCACGACCATTAAAGGTCTAACACACGGAAATTTATTCAATCATCATCGATCCATCTATTTGAAGCCTAGCTTCTTTTAAATATCCGAAACACGACACTGACAACTAAACAAAACAAACAAGTCGAACCTATCGTGACCCTCCAAAGGATCTTGACTTGCTCTTGATTCGGATTGTAAAGAAATTGATGTCATCTTGTTCGGTTGTGTTCATGTTTGTGTGGCTCTATTTGATGGGATTGTTTATTGGGTTTGTGTTTGTGTGATTCGGTTATGATAATGATGAAGATAACTGATGATTGAGATGAGTTTGTTGATGATCTGAGTTTGTAGGTGAGAGGATAAAGAGATGTGGTAGGCGTATTATGTGATTTAGGTTTAGGTAAAATGGGATATGTGTTATCCTTATATCCGGATATCAAGTTTGGATCGGGTTTGGTTTTCTGCTATTGGATCGTGGGCCTCAGTCACATGGATCGGGTATTACCATACTTTTAATTGGGTTGTGCTTAATTTGCTGCTATGGGATGAATTGTTTCATTGTGTGGGCCTAGTTAATGGCTGATATGAGGTATCTTGGACATAATTTGGACATGCCAAATATTGATAACTGAATATTTTTTACAAACTGTTTGGCTACAATTGTTTGGTAAATCGAGTGGTATTTTTGGTATGGTAAAATTTCACGGGAGGATACATAATTCACGGCTTGAGCGAAGATCTGAAAAAATGACTACGGAGTTTTGGTACGGTATTATTGACGAGGAATAGAAGTGACGTTTCACGGGTGGACTTCTTTATCTTTGAGACGATGGTTGGTTGGATGCATGTCTCAAGATAACTTGTTGGAGCACATTATGAAATTTGAAAATCTGGTTATAACTGGTAAGGAGTTACGTTGTAGTGCTCACAGTGTGTAACCATCACTTTAAGGAGTTACGTTGTAGTGCTCAGTGTCACACGTAGTTGTGGATTGGTCAAAAAATTTAGAACAAGCAGTAAGTCACAAAGTTGGGATGTTTACTTCCTTTTCAAGTCAGTCGTATCAGGCTATCTCCACATGTGGTCATTACTATTAGCCGGTGAATTCAAAGGAGGTTCGATAAAAGGTTGGTTTGAGAAAATTATTGAGAGTATATTCTTGCGACATATTCTCACGGGATTTTGATCAAGCTATGATGTTAAATATTGCATCAAGAAGGTAATACGGCATGTACGCAACATTATGATGATTCCGATAGCTTGCAACCATCATGAGGGAGAAGTTGGTATTTCATCTTCCGTGATTGGATTACGAAGGATTTTGCTTAAGGCGAAGAAGGAGAAGTAGTGTGGTGTACATCGGGTTTTTACCAACTTGGATGCAATACTAAGTGAGTTATGTTGTTATGATGTTCCCGAGCGACAACCATTGTGCTTCAAGAGTTTACTTTCTCCGTGCGTGTCGAAGATTAAAGGCGTGTTGGAAGAGTGTTGTCGGTTCGGAGGGGCGAAAAAGAAAAAAGGCTCACTAGTTAGGAGGAGTAATAACCTAACTAGACCGTTACAGATTGAAGTTCGAGCTACAAGAAGATCAAATGCCGAGGTCATCGGAAGGAGAACTTCAAGTTTGCCTCGATATCTAGACTACGAGACTCTGCGCTTCAAGAAAGTCAACATTGTTCATTACTATTGTAATTTACTTTATTTTGTATTTATAGGTCTCATTGTAACCATTCACGTGTGACGCTATCTTGGAGGGAGATTGTTAGCCGCGCTTTTTCTAAAGATAACGTCACTTACGTGAATTGGACTAGATGCGTAGTACACTTTGCCCTTAGGGACTAGTATCGTTTAAGTGGCAAAGATAGAGCCTATAAATACCCCTCATGACTCTCCATGAGGGGTGAGGTGAATCATTAGGTTATTTGTATTGTGTGTGTTTCTTAATAAAACCTTGTGTTTTCTCCTCCCTCTCTCTAGTTTCTCTCTCTAAAAAGGATGAAGATCTTCATCTTCTTCCACCAACCCCGACCTCCAAACCACATAAATCTTATAGTATTCGGTCCTGACAGACTTATCTTGGGTTTTGAAAATTCCCGTATTGCTTGTGAGTTGAGCGTGAAATAGAGATCATAGACTCAGAAAGAAAAAGGCTAGTGTTTACATACCTTGTAGAGTTTAAAAGCAAATTATGACGATTGTTCCATGAGACCAAGACCAAGACGAAGTAGGTTGAATTGTTCCCGTTTCAACGGTTTGGTGAGGACATCGGCTATGTTGTCTTCGAACGCTACCTTCTCAATAGAGATGTTCCCCTTTTGAACATTGTCTCTTAAGAAGTGATGACGAATCTTTATATGCTTTGTGCGAGAATGCAATACCGGATTCTTGCTTAAATCGATGGCACCTTTGTTGTCACATAGAATGGCTATGTCACTTAGATGAATGTCGTAGTCAACTAACGCTTGTTTCATCCATAGTGCTTGTTGGCATGCTTTGCCGGCGAAGACATATTCGGCTCTTCGGTTGTTGATATTGCTAATGCCATTTGCTTCTTTGAGAACCAAGATGTTAAACAACATCCCATAAAAGTACATACCCCACTTGTACTTTTTGGTTAACATAATCACCGCATGGTCGAATCAGCATATCTGATTGTTTCTACTCATGTACCCTTAGGATACCATAATCCTAATTGAGTTGTACCCTTAATGTATCTAAATATCCTTTTGACGGCTTCTAGATGTGATGTTTTAGGGTCTTCTTGAAACCTAGCACATAGACAAACACTAAACATGATATCCGGCCGACTAGCCGTGAGGTAGAGAAGACTACCAATCATGCCACGATATTTTGTGTTATCAACGGATTCACCGTATTCATCTTTTGTGTGTTTAGTATCGGATGACATTGGTGTCCTAATTGGTTTTGTCTCTTCTAAACCGAATTTCTTTAACATCTCCTTAATGTATTTAGATTGATTAAAGAAGATACCATGTTCTACTTGTTTGATTTGTAGACCAAGAAAGAAACTAAGTTCTCCCATCATACTCATCTCGAACTCGTCATGCATGATTTTAGAGAAATCATCACACATGTCTTGACAAGTAGATCCGAATATAATATCATCTACGTATATTTGAACAATGATTATATGTGACTCTCTTTTCTTAGTAAAAAGTGTGTAATCAACTAACCCCATGGTGTAGTTGTGCTTGATTAAGAATGACTTGAGTCTATCATACCAAGCTTTTGGAGCTTGTTTAAGACCGTAAAGGGCTTTCTTTAGCTTATACACATGTTTAGGGTTTTCAAAATCGATGAAGCCCAAAGGTTGAGCTACATATACTTCTTCATTAATAAAACCATTTAGAAAAGCACTTTTGACATCCATTTGATAAAGCTTAAGATCATTAGCACAAGCATAAGAAAGAAGTATTCTTATAGACTCTAATCTAGCCACGGGGGCATAGGTCTCATCAAAGTCTATTCCTTCTTGTTGATTATACCATTGGACAACGAGTCTAGCTTTGTTTCTAGACACTATACCGTTTGCATCTAACTTGTTTTTATATACCCATTTGGTTCATATTATGGTTTGATTACTAAGTGGGGGGGACGAGTGTCCAAACATCGTTAGAAACAAATTGATTTAACTCTTCTTGCATAGCCATTACCCAACTTTCATCTTTTATGGCTTCTTGGGTATTTTTAGGTTCTATGGTTGAGACAAAACAAAACAAGCTACTTTGGTTTTGAACTTGAGACCTTAAGGTTCTTTCGTTTAGCTTTCCTATGACCTTATCTACGAGGTGATCTTTGGACTCTTTAATATTTATGATTTCATCATTTAAATGTTCTTCTTCTTCGTTTATCTTTTTCTTTATTACAATAGCTTCACTTTCGACAATCTCGTCATCGACAAGAGGTGGAGTAGGTTTGGGTGGACTTTCATCAAATTTTACGTTTAATGATTCTTCTACCTTCATTGTTTCTTTGTTTAATATGACGTAAGCTTTGCTATTAGAGAGTAACCTAAAAGATACCTTGGTTGATTTAGGATCAAATTTTGTAAGGTAATCTTTAGTGTTAAGTAGAAAACATTTGCTACCAAAGACTCTAAAGTGATCTAACGTAGGCTTTTTGCCTCGAAGTAACTCGTATGGAGTTTTACCTAAAAATGGTCTAATTAAGACTCGATTAAGTATGTATGTTAAGGTATCAACGACATTGCACCAAAAATTTTGAGGTATGGATTGCTCATTTAGCATGGTGCGACTCATTTCTTGTAGGGTTCTATTCTTTCTTTCAACTACCCCATTCGATTGTGGAGTGCGAGGAGCCGATAAGTTGTGTGTAATACCATTATCGTCACAAAAGGCTCCAAATTGCACTTCATTATCGAATTCCCTACCATGATCCGTTCTAATAGACACTATAGGACTTCCTAGTTGTCTTTGGATTTTCTTACTTAATATTTCAAAGTAGTTGAACGTTTCAGTTTTGTTCTTTAAGAATTTAGTCCATGTGTACCTAGAATAATCATACACTATAACCAAAGTGTAGTAGTTGCCTCCATAACTTTGGATAGCGGATGGACAAAATAAATCCATGTGTAGTAACTCTAGACACTTAGTTTTAGACACCATGTTTTTAGCTTTGTGACTAGAATGGACTTGTTTTCCTACGTTACAAGCATCACAGAAGTGATGTTCATATTTTAATTTTGGTAGATCTCTTACTAGATCTTTGGATGATAGCGATTGGAGAAGTTGCATATTGGCATGACCCAATCTTCGATGCCATAAGGTCGAAGTATCATCCATAGACGTAAGACAAAGTTTGTCTTTAGGTTCATTACCAATTTTAATGACATAGACACCATGTTTCCTAATTCCTTTACCTATGGTGATACCGTTCTTTAATATCTTACTACCGGTTTCGTTAAAAAGTACGTTGCTTTATCACATATTTGTCCTATACTTAAGAGGTTAAAGTTTAGGTTCTCTACGTGACACACATCGTTAATGGTTAGAGATTTGTTAGAAATCGTACCTTTACCGATGATTTTGCTTTTGCTATTTCCAAATACCACATTTCCTCTATTAAAGGATTCATATGTGGAGAATAAATCTTTATTGCCGGTCATGTGCCTCGTGCACCCGCTATCCTTGATCCACTCATCCGGATCTAGGTCGACCTTTAAGCACACCTAAGAAAACAATTAACTCATAAGTTTGGTCCCCATTTGTTCATGGGTCCATTAGTGTTAAACATTCCATTCATGTTAGACATGTATGGATAAGGTGAATATGCGTTCCATGGTGCAAAGTTTTGAAATGGAAAACCATTTTGCATATTTGGATTCCATCCCATTTGATGGTTACTTCTCGGATAAACATTATTAGGTCTCCTAGATGTGTTTTGTTTTGAAAACTATGGACCTTTGTTTCTTATAAAGCTTTGATTATATCTTGGAGGAGGTTGTCTAATGGTAACATGAGTTGGTTTCTTCTTATTAACAATAACAAATTTAGTTCTAGAAGAGGATGCTACATTATTACCATTGTTTGCTTCAGCAGACCCACGGATCCCTGGCTGTACACTAGCCGGTTCCCTTTTTGTGGGATCCGTGGGATCCGCCACAACATTGGTTTGTTTTTCTAGTGCTTTTACGAATTGTGTTTATTTGTTTTCACTAGTTGACGCATTAAATTCCTGAAAACCTAGACCTTTTTGGTTATTTCCTGTTTTAACGCTATCCAATATCATATCTAAGGTATTAGTGTTCATTCTAGAAATCTTAGAGTCTAGATGATCAACTAGTGTTTGAAGTTGAACGCAAAGTTTACATTCGCCACTTGCTATCTTCCCATTTTCTAGACGTTTTAATTTTGCCTTTAACTCTATGACTTTCTTTTCTAAACGTTGGTTTAGATTTTTCAAAAACTTGTTTTTGTTGATTACTTTTAAACTAATTTTGCAAAGTTTATCATATTCATTATGCAATGAGTCATCATCTAATGATGAGCTACTATAGTATTCGTGACATACCTCGTCATTTGCCATGAGACAAATTTCTTCATCCTCCTCCTCGCTCATTCTCCACGAACCGCTCACAAATGCCTTTTGATCATCGCGTTTGGGACACTTACTAATAAAGTGGTTTGGGTCCCCACATTTAAAGCAAGCGCGATCATCCCTTGGCTTCTCGTCCTCTTTTCTTTTCCGGAATCCTTTCTTGTCGTCATATGGTTGTTTGACGTATCTTTCCTTCCTTCTGAAGAACTTTTTGAAGTCCCTTACCGCCATGGCGTACTCCTCGTCATCACTATCCGAAGAGGAGTCATCTTCATCGCTTGAGACCTTCTTGGCTTTAAGTGCAAGAGATTTGAGCTTCTCTTTCACTTTTGAGGCTTCAGAATCTTTAGCGAGGACAAGCTCATAGACTGCCTATGAGTTCATCAAGGGTGAGGATTGTTAAATCTTTTGATTCTTCTATCGCCGTCACCTTAGATCTCCACTTGGATGGAAGTGCCCTTAGATACCTCCTAACATGATTACGGCTAGAGAAAGATTCATCAAGTGCTTATAAAGATGTAATTATAGTATTAAAGTTAGCAAAAGAATGATCTATAGTATCCTCATCCGATATTGAAAATTGTTCATATTGTTGAACAAGTAAATCTATTTTATTTTTCTTAACTTGTTGATTACTTTGATGAGTTACAACTAAAGAATTCCAAATTTCTTTAGAGGTTTTAAGCATTGAAATTCTTTCGAATTCCTTTTTGGGTAAAGCATTATATAAAACCATTTTAGCTTCACTATTTTTGGAAAGCTTTTTCTTAATATCATCGGTGAGTTTATCATGAGGTATGTGAAATAAATTTCCATTTTCATCGTTTGAAGTAGCTTCAAAATCACCTTCAACAATGATGTACCAAAGATCAATATCTTTTGACTTCGCATACGTTTCAAATCTATTTTTCCAATATATAAAACCATTAGTTTCAAGTAGTGGAGGTCGTTGCATGGATTTCCCTTCCTTGTAATTTTCAGAACCCATAGTGATCGAAAAGTTTTTCAAATACGGTTTACTTTAAAACTTTTATAAACTTAGTTCTTGATGTCAATTGTGGAAAACTAGAAGCGGGGGGTTTAATAGTTTTGCCGATTTTAAGTTAGTTTCTAAAAACTTTAGATTCGATGTTATGTGAAATCGTATGGATGAAGATAAAGTATAGATCTAAGAGTAATGCAAGTAAATAAAGTAAAGTAAGGGATAGAAATGACACAACCGATTTATAGTGGTTCGCTACAAGGACACCTTCCTTGCCCTACTCCACTCCCGAGTCACCTACTCGAGAGTTCAAGCACTATGTCAACAAACTCCTTCAACTTGGCGGAGAAGCCTTCACAACGTTGCATACACCTTTTTCCGGTACAAAGCTAAATACCGAGTCCGTAACACGGAGGACCAAACCAACACGACTATTACACAACAAATATGTGAAATATCAAGAACAAGATCTCTGCTACATAAATCTTGTGGAGGAACAAATCAATCAAGGACCCCTTTCTTGGATGACTTGTAGAAAGCTCGTGATCTCGCCTGAGAGAAGGACCTATATGAGAATCACAATAGAAGAAAGAAGAACAACTCTCTAGATCAAGTGATCTTTTGTTAGAAGAGTGTAAGAATATATGAGAGAGTTAGTAAGAAGAGGGGTGAAGAGAAATGAAGAAATGACTCTCTATTTATAGGCAAAATCTTGTCACTGTTCCACGGATCCCACTGATCTCTCCCTCAAGGGATCCGTCTAGTGTAACATCAGGGTTCCGTGGGACGCTCCTCTTTGCCCATGGGTTTTTTGGTTATGGGTCATGGGTTATGGGTTGGTCCATGGGTATTTCATTAGATACAATGTATCTAATAGATTCAATGCATCTAGTCAAATGGATATGGGTCAATACCATGGGTTATGGATATGCTCCATGGGTTGTGGTTTTTACCCATCCTAATAAACTATTACAACAAATGATTTATTACAACAATTTGTATTAAATGACTATATGTAATTGCTTTACAAAAATAACATGTATCCTTATAATTTTACTTACGATAACATTATATTTGTTATCAATAAAACACAAAGAGATCGCTAAATATTAATAAACGTTTTTATGGTTTATTTGTATTAACAATATGATTTCATGATGCGATGATTTCGTGAATGTGATTTTGTTAATCTTCGATTTGACAAATCTGGAACTCAAAGAGAAATAAGATAAAATGAGAGAAAAAATATTGGAGCGTGAAATGATAGAGAGAAGAAAAAGAAAAAATGAGAGAAAATTAGGCATTGTATATGAAAGGTGCGAATTTACAAAACACTCCCATTAAGAATAACGGAAGTTACAATCAGGTCCATGTAGTTCAGTGGTAAAAAAAGAGGAGAAAATGTGGTGATCTAACGGTTGAGATCACTTCTCTCACTTTTCTCTTGAGATCAACTTTTTAAATGATCCAATCTCTCTCTCTCTCTCTATATATATATATATATATATATATATATATATATATATATATATATATATATATATATAATGATCAATCTCTCTCTCTCTCTCTCTCTATATATATATATATATATATATATATATATATATATATATATATATATATAGGGGAGAGTTAACGTGAGATCAAACTTAAAGTTGTAAAATAAGATCAAGTCTAAAAATCACTAAAACATTTATAAATAACAATTTTAGCAATAATACACATGAAAATAATATTTTAATACAAATTAACATTTTAGAAACTAATAATCAAATGATACATGAGTTTGGATTAGTGATACACACGATCACATTACAATCGATAAATATTTCAAAATCGATGCACATACGAAACACGACACATTACACTTCTATCAAAGTGTATCACCAAGGTTTCATAAATTTTAAAAAGAAATCTATCGAAACTTTAACAATTTTAGTTGTAGTTAATAAAAATTTTATTTTTGTTGTAAGGAGAGTGTTGATTGTCAAATTTTAGTTTGATCTCATTTTAACAACTTTAAGTTTGATCTTATTTGATCTAGATTGAGGGTTAATGTGAGATCAAACTTAAAGTTGTAAAAATAAGATCAAATCTAAAAAACCACTAAAACATTTATAAATAAGAATTTTAGCAATCATACAAAAAAAATTTTTTTTTAATACAAATTAACATTTTAGCAACTAATAACCAAATGATACATGAGTTTGGATTAGTGATACACCGATACACATTACACTAATAAATATTCCAAAACACGACACATATAAAAACGATACACATTAAACTTCTAATCAAAGTGTATCACCTAGGTTTCGTAAATTTTAAAAAGAAATCTATCGAAACTTTAACAATTTTAGTTGTAGTAAATAAAAATTATTTTTATTGTAAGGAGAGTATCTCTTGTCAAATTTTAGTTCGATCTCATTTTAACAACTTTAAGTTTGATCTTATTTGATCTAGATTATATATATATATATATATATATATATATATATATATATATATATATATATATATATATACATGTATACTAGTTTTGAAGCCGCCTTGATGGTGGCATGACTATAATTATTCTTAACACATTTTTCTTTATTGTTACGCAACATATCTCCGTCTTTTAATTACATTCTAATATCATCGTATACAATTAAATTTCATAATTACATTCTAATATCATCGTTTACAATTAAATTTCATATTTAGCATGGTTCCCGGAAAGTAGAATTGTCCGTAAGTTGTGCCTTGTCCACCCACAAGACATATATGAAGTGTTAATTTAGTTATTGTGATTTTAAAGAAGAATATTTCTTTGGAAAAGGTATATATAATATTCCAACCTAACATAACTTCTCAACATAATCTGCATGTTTGTAGCGGGTTAATACACACACAGAAACAGATGAAGAGACGACATCAAGTACTGCGCAATTAAAAGTCTGTCACTATGTTATCTACCGTAGACAATTACCCGCAAATAGCGGCGACTATTTATAGTTTTTGAAAAAAATCTTGTCGCGTCAATTTTGTATGTGTGTAATTTAGTTTATTGTAATTTTACGTTTCATTGTGCTTTAGGTCTTTGAACAATATTCATGTTAAAGTGATGTAAAAGACGAGGAAAATTAATGGGGTTATCCCTTCCAAAATCTTTAGGTGCCGCTATAAGATGTATTATGTTTCCATCAATAGTTCGTGCCATCAGTTGTTTTGAGAAGAAACTAATGCTCCATAGAGACATGATTGGTTGATAAATAAGAATCCCATGCTACCATTCAAGGGCACATATATTCTTAACTTGTCTTACATTCCATAGAGTAAAATCAAGTGACTACAAAGTTCCCAATTGGTAAATCTTGGTTAGTTTACATGTAACAATACATAATAATATCCATTTCCTTTACCCTAGTCCCATTTCATGATATAAATGCAATATCAAAATGAACATGGCATATTTCATTATTTTGGAAATTATATGTTTAATATTTGTTCTTAGTTACTTCAACAATGTTATTCATCTTTCGGCCGAGTAGTCCGTCTCATCTAGAGAGTTGATGTATCAGTTTCAGACATGTGGTCTTTTATTAGATTCGTCTGAGAACTCACATACAAAAGCATTATCACATTTAAGTGCAATTACTTCAACCTCCCAGCTTGAAACTATACGATAGAACATGAGTGTAATGATAATCTAAAGAACTTACGGGCTACACAATTTCATCCATTAAATTGACATATTGAATTCCATGCGGTGCTTTTAGGATGTGAGATTCTTGGAAATGGGTGCTCGGATGTGGGATCAACTAACTGTTAGTACCGATCGAGGTGATGAATTGGCAACCCGTGTGGAGCCGAATGCATCCTTCGTTGAGCCATGTTGGGACCATTTGTATGCATGTTATAGTCAAAGGCACCAAAATCGACTCGCTTGAATCCCATGAATTGTTTGATAGAATAGATGAGCACGATGACGTTCAAGTCTCAACCTGCAATAACATGAACTCTACATTAATAAATCGCTTAACTTGCATGCATTGTCGGTTCGACCCAATTCCTTGTGAAGGTGTCAAATCGATTAAACTTTCATCTCAAATAATGGATAATCATAAGTTCACAACCAAACCAATGTTTATGCCTCCAATTCAACAGGATAAAAATATAAAAACAATTAGACAGATAAAACCTCTTACCGAATCATTGGATGCGTTTGAACTTGATGTTGTCGGTTCTAACCTCCGAATGTTTCCTTAACAGTCGAGACGCCAAGCTAGACAAAAGCGTAAAGTCTTGTTAATTTCCTTGGAGAGATGGTGGATGCGTTTCATTTGTAGTTATCAGGATATATTTCTCAGAAGACTTGGTGGTGACCTCAGATCCCACCACCTCCAGTCTGGTGCAGCATAGCGTCTATTTCATCACCTTCCTCCATCTCGAGCTGCATAAACAAAATAATAATTAGTCTCAAGATTAAGAATGATATAAATGTAGGCTGCTAATCTCCAACACAGGTTACAAACCACATATTGATTCTGACATGCCCCACATAGTATCTGGTAATCTTCTTTCCATTTTTAGTTATGCGTAAAGTTGCATACTAATCTGTCACTAACATGTTCACATGCGCTTTGAGTGAATGACACACTCCAGTTTGGGCCGTATTTCATTGATGAATAGTCAAATAGGTAAAAGACAACAATCAAGGGAATTTACTTTAAAGCAAGAATACTTGAAAGTCACCTAAAGTCTATTGATGTGCTTGCAACCTCATAATCATTCCATTTTAATGCATTAATTAGATACCCATATCTGAATTTTATAAGACCGATAAACGGTGGTGTGGTCAACCAACCCAACGTTAAGGAGTACATATTTAACCCAAACTTATTTTGACATTTCACAAAACTGGCCCTGCTTTGCCACTACTACCAAGTACAAATGAACTATCTTTGTAACGTTAGATGGACCACTTGTGTCCCATGTAAATGTACTATCAAATACCACATTCAACAAATAGCATCATTGTAGTCATAGAAACAGGTGACTTAAGTTTGTAAATATCTTCATATGATATTATTGAACAAATAATTAAATTTAGGTCGTTATTTGAAAAGAAGAATACCTCATCAGGGGTCTGCTCAGCACGAAGACGACGCCCATCAAAAAGAATTTTCACCTCCAGGTAAAATTAAAAACGTGAAATTATCTGGATTTAAAAATCGCCAAACACATAGTAGAAGTCATCTGCAACCACGTCTTTGGCCAAGTTTTTTATGTACAACACAGGAGCAGGATTCCAGCATTATAATTGTGCAACAAATTATAGCATTAGTTAACATGAAGAAAACTGTTAAAAAGAGGAATACGTTATGATGGTTTTTAATATGTTGGGCTTCTCTTACTGTACCAAATGCTCCAAAAACCAAGTCTTCTCCCAACTCTATAGTTTGATAGAGGTGGCAAACTTCCGCTACTACTGCTACCATCCATTATAGGAGTCGTAGAGTTTTAAAAACTTATTCCTCTTCCAGGTCCTCAAAATGCTTACATAAATAATCGATATCGAAAATGTAAACACAAAGTATCAATGAACAGTTAATAGTTTCTGCTCAATCCATGTATGAATAAATTACCTGCACGGTTCCCATGTATGATCAAGTTTTGTCACATGAAGGTCAAGTGCACGTCCCACTAATACTCGCTCACTTGCATCATGACAAACTTCCATATTAGTAGGCTTGTTAAAATTTATGCCCCATTTTTTCATTCAGTTCATATATTAAAACAGTACAGTATATTGCCTATATTCAAATGAGGCATTCATTTACCAAATAACCAAACACTTAAAACAAACTATCACACTAAGGAATATTCAGTTTTTATATTACTTGATGTGTTTGATGTCTTACCTTTTGGAGTCAATTTTTTGTGGTTTCTTTGAGTTGAAGTGAAGAGGCTATTGTCTTTGAGATGGTCATAGAACTTTGCAACCCTTCTAATAACTATTAGAAAAATTGGAAAGAGTATACTATCAGAAGAATGCACATCATCCAAACTGTGGGGGTGTTTGGTTTTTGTTATGTAGTCACTATAATAAGTATTTTGTGGGATTTGTAAGCCCAACCCATATTGGTGGGTTTAAAGAATCCCTAGATTTGTGGGTACCCACTTCTGAAAACCAATATTCATTAACCCAAAATATATGTTGGGAATGAAATTATACTCACCTTGCCTCTTGAATGTCATTTTTATTAATCTTCTCATATATAATGTTAGCGAAAATCTCCTGTACAGCCTGCAAAACCTCATTTGAAGAATGTATAATGTTATGTGAAACCAATTTACCTGAGAGAAATAGGTGTGATATGCAAATGTGAAAGTAAATGTCTTTGCATCAGCGTTGGTATTTCTGATCCGAGATATCAGCATCAAGTCTTCTCCAGGTCCTAGAGTAATCCTCAGTCGATACTCAAAGCTAAGCACAAGTAGAAAAACAACACACATATACAATTATTTGTCTATTAGGAAGTAAAAGATTAAGTTATGTAGCATAAACAAATCAGACTGTCTAGCAAATATAATAGCTCGTCAAATCAGTTAGAAAATCATAAGAGATCAGATGGGTAGCTCGTATCTGCTGTTATTGTTTCATTGCGGTGAAGTGCCAATAATATGTTACACTCACCCATATTCTTTAAGAGATCAGATGGGTAGCCCGTATCAGATATACTAACAAAGGAAAAATTGTGATAAGATATTAGTAGGTGAACAAATGTATCAAACACTTCACCAAACGACGGCATTTAGTTGTTTGATTTGGCAAATTTACCTAAAAGCGAATTGGTTTTGGGGCTTGCCTATGAATTTTTTACATTAACCCACATGACTCTTGAGTTTAACATGATATTATATGATATATGCAGAACATTCATGAGCACAGACTGCAACAAAGTAGTCAATTGTATAGTTATACATACTCTTCTAGCCTTCTAGGTATAGTTATATACTTCTACTTAAAAGCAATTTCACATAATCTTTTCAGGATCTTTAGGATACCTCGTTTGAATCAAGAAATCGACGCATCAAAGGAAATGATTAAAAAGATACAAAATTGTTACCAATAGTGCCAAATAGCTCAAGTAAGAAATGATAGGATAATAGTAGCTGTAGTAAACTTACTTGTAAGCACAATATAAAGAAAGTCCACATTCTGTTGAAGCTTTTGAAAATGTTCCAATATGATCTTACTTCGACATAATTGACTTTGCCAACCCATCGATACTTACCAGATGGTTTATTATCCTGAAGAAGTCATCCCACGTCATTCCAGAGTGATGACTACCAAAAATCTATATAATTAGAGATTGCCTATGCCACGTCATGAATCATAATGTGAGAATCCTCATATAGGTACTGTAACCAAGTGACGCCCAAATTTTCTTAAGTGAGTGTTCAGTTCAATAACTTCTTGCTTTTTCCTACTCATAGGAAAACAAAAGAGTTACTTTTTTAAACCCCGCTAAACCCGACCCCTTTGAACCAAATGCCTTGAAACATGTTAAGTGAAATTGTTCTTTTATCTTCTCTACTGCAGACTTCATTTGAATCTAATGAAATTAGATTGATAAACTCTGCAAGTTTGATAAGCTGCTTAAGAAATTGGATGAGATGGAAGAAGTGAAGAACAAATTCTCTGTTAATATGCTTTGTATATGTGATAATGAAGGAGAAAAGCTATTAGTGTTCAATCAATTTCTTGTTGAGTCTCACTATGAAGACAATGGGTTGGAGTATTGGCAAACAGATTTTCATGATCATTGGGGATCATGATAATGATGAGCGTGAAAGAGCAATGAAAAGTTTCAATACATCTTATGAATCTCGGGTATCTTTCAGATCATAAGGGCTTTTGGTGAAGGAATATCAGTTGTTGGGGCTTCAAGAATCACATGATCACCATAGTCTAACATTGTGATAAACTCAATGAGAAGGGGAGAGAGGGACATATACCTGCAACATGAATGCCATGACTAACACTTTGATAAAGAGCGTAGCAGTTCCAAAGAGCTGAAAGTTCAATCCATTGGCTACCCCATGATCCAACCTACAACCATACAAAAGGAGTTATGAAATGTAAGAGAAAATAACCACGGATTCCATCCATATAAGGCGTTACGGATATAAGCCACACACAATTTCAAATGTGAGCCAATGTACGCACAAATACTACGTATCACTTTCAATAACGATGACCGTTAAATGACCACTTTGTATCTATTTTACTGTCAACAATCAAATATTTATAAGGTGTCAGGAATAATATGGTTATAATATGCAACATCAATAATCCCATCATAACGAAAGAAGATATTTAGACCAATGAATATTATTACTAACAACAGCGTTAACAGTTGAAACTTATAAAAAAATATGTAGTTCAGTACTCACTCTTCTTCCTGAGAACCATTTTTACGATTTGCTAATGTTTCATGACGGATACTCTCAGCTTCTTCATCAAGTGCTCTATGCTCATCAAATTCTTTCCTAAATTCGTAAAAGCAAAAATAAGATTTAATCATATAAAATAAATGCCAATATCCTAAGTTACCAATGTCGTCCTAAAATAAGAAACAATGCAAGAATATAGTGCTTACTTGACAATGTATTTCACAGCATCCGAGCCTGCAAGATTGGGAAGTAACTACAGTTTTACACATTTGTAACATAAAGAAAATCAAACAAAAAAAGTTGAGTAAACATACCAAGTGTGTCATATAAAGGGACAGATATGTATGAATATGCAGAGCAAGCATGATTAACAATTATCCATTCCCGTCTATTGATAAAAAAACCCAATACATATCCATGTTGCAATAGTACTAACAGGACTGGAAAGTTAGAATGGGAAACAATTTAAGACAAGATATACTTTTGAAAGATATACTACTATAGATGTAACATGCCTCGGTATTCCATGGGCCACTAATCTAGAACCAAGAGTCGACCGGCGGTTCTTTGCCTCCCATAAGTTGTCCACGTGTACCTGTATACACATGCACATATATTAGATAGAATTCAGACCTAGCCTCGAGAATAAGAAAGGTACTAAACATAGTCTCCAACAGTTCCATCTGCACGAACCCGTGTACCCACATACTTGTAATCTCTGAAGGTTTCAGATGCATACATGTATTGGAATTTCAGTGAAAGCAAACTGGTGATGCTTTTTGCAACATTTTCAAATCTACTAAAATATTTGCGTAGAACTAAAATAAACTTAACCACGTATATACAGATACTCACACAAAAAGATCATGCAACGTAGTAATGTCGGGATGATCAAGAAATCTACTGACTAACTTCAAAGGAGACTTAGCGGATCTGTCACCAAAAAATAAATACAGTCAAAGTTTTCCCCGGTCCAATAATCCTCCAGATGCATTGATTTCTTATGGATCATTATTCTGTTTCGATATAACCTTGAATCTTGCAGTGCCAATTCATGGTTGCAAACCTGTGATGAAGAAAACACAAAAATCAGTAAAAACATTAGAAGAGATTGTGAGGAAAAAAAAGGATATTAGGGTTTTTGAAAAAAAATATATTATGAATGAAGTGCAGATTTTTTTTACGTATATTCTTTTAGGTTACCTAAATTAAGGAAAATATATGTATAATAAGTTTTTAAAAAGATAATTACTTAATATAATTTTTGTAGATAAATTGTATTTAGTATAGGATTCCAATATAATTATAGGCATTTATAGATTATAATATGCAACATAATTATCAAAATAACTTGTTGCCTAAGTGGTAAACACACAAGTTATTTATCCAAATAACCAAGGTTCAATCCTTGCAAGGCCCCCTTTTTATAAATATTTATTAAAAATCCGAAATTTTCAAAAAAAATTCTTAAAAATCCGAAATTTATATAAAATCTAATTAAATTAAAAAATTAGTGCTTAGACATTGCTTAGGTGGACATATAATGCTTAGGTGGCATTGAGGTGGCATTGACGTGGCATTGAGGTGTCATTAATGCCAAATGCCTCCTGTTATATATAATATAGAGATATATATATACTAGAAAAGAAAATGATTAACAAGTTTCGTATATTAAGTATTTAATAACAAGATATAACTTGTTATTCGATATTTAAAAAGGGAACTAGCAACTTAAAACGGAAAAGTTTTATAATAACGAGTTATTAAATGTTTCGAGGGCACGCTTATCTAAAAATGTCATTATTGAGCATTTAATAATCGTTGTGGGATCCGTGTGGGTTACGGATGACTTGACATTAATATATTTAACCCACGTAGATAACGAATTTATCGGGTTAACGAATTCAATAAGAGCCTGTTATGTACGTCGGACGAACTTGTTAATGGACAACTTATCCTTATGACTCATTAGGATTGTAATTGATTTTTGGAATAATAAGTGCGATGAATAAACGGTTGTATTTATCGAGTTGACAAATTCGATAAGTTCTAACGATTTAATTTGAAGACTTATTAAGCTATAAAGCTTATCAGATAGAGGTCGCATTGAGTTGTCGTGTTTATGCATTGGTGTTTAGTAGAGTGCGTTCACTTGAGTCTTGTTGAGTCGACACCACACACGGTGATACCAAACGTTCATAACTAAATCGAGAACGATATATTTTTGGAAATAAGAAATGGAATATATTCGGGGATAGAAAGTATTGATTTGGAAATGTATTAAAGACGAAACTATATTCTAGGTTGTGCCGAGTCCGTGGTTGCTTCTACTTGTTAACTACTTTTCTGATTTACTTCTGTTGGTTATTTGTGCTTTGCTGGAATCGAGGTGAGTTTCATAGCCCTACTTTTTAACTATTCTTTATTTAAATTGGGGTGAGAAAACATGCAAACTATTTTCTTGGACCTGTGACTACTTTTTGATTTGCTTATGTGTTGACTAGCGAATGTTAGATATGTGGTAGATGTTGACCTAAACTAGGGTAGCAATCTTTTGCTATAGGGTCGGTGCCTAGCTAAGAATATATATCTACTTTCGACCTAGACCGGGGTAGCATTGCTTTATACTTTGCTATAGCAGTGGTACCTGGCTAGAGTCGCTTAGGGCCCTACTGAGATCTCGATGCTTTATTGGAAGGATTATTGATGGAATGTTTTTGGAATGTTTGATGTATATCTGCCTTAGTCTCACATAGCAAATAAACTCTATCAGGTCCACTACTGAATTTATGATTAAACCTATGAACTCACCATCGTTAGCTGACCTTTTTAGCATGTTTTCTCAGGTAATTAAGATGACGTTCGGATTTCTTGTTTCTTGGAGGCTTGGCAAAGGGGCATTGTTGGAGGATCATTCTAAAACTCTAATAATAATTATGGACATAACTTATGCTTTCTTTTGGGTCTTACTTTTGAGTACTTTGAATAAATGTAACCAAATGACTAAATATTGGATTGGTTTTATGTAATGTTTTATGCTATCTTGTTTTCGTGTGTACCAATCCAGTAGCACTCCAAAAGCTTGATTAAGTTTTCCGTTGTACCAAATTTTGAGAGTGTTACAGGTTTTGTCACTCAAATTAATTCTATTTATAATTCTTTAAAAATTCGTTTTGGTTTGCTATACATATTTACCCAGCAGTAATATATGTAGTCTAATAAAAAAATATTTTAAGATTAAGTTTATGAGTAATGAAATGAATGTTTATTATACAAAGTTTAATGTCTTAAGTTTAGTAAAGTTTAATGTCCTAAGTTTAGTAAAAGTATAAAGATTATAAGTAATGGTGTTGGAATAATTTACGAAACGTGTTTTTCTATAAAATAAAATTGTAGTGTGTCATAGTTGATACAAAGAAAAATTGTTCGTAAGAAAAATGATTTTCATTTGAGGATCTTTCTGAAGTGTGTGTTAAGCACAACACAAAACTTCTTGTGACATTCGAATTGGTAAACATGTCGTTTGTTAAATTATTCAATCACTTTTTTTTTTTTTTTTTTTTTTAACTCCAAAATGCAACTCTTTATTACTTCTAAAAGCGGATTCTGATAAGATGGCGAATGAACAGCAAGAATGTTGTGTGCAGAACCCCTTTGGATAGCAAAACCAATTCTACTAAAATGAAATTTTGTGACTTAGGGGTCGTAAAATTACTTTGACAACCCGTTGAACCCTAGTCAAAACTCCACATTTTAGAAGCTAGGAACCCAAATGTATCAAAAGCAAAGGGTAAATCGTGTTGATTCTCTAAACAAGCTTTTCGTGTTTAGCAACTTTGCTCGATTCCGCTTTCAACGCTTGTCCCATAACAAACCCATTGTCCATAGCCCAACAAAAGGGACACTCCAGTAAGATCCACACAAACACGTTTCCTACCATCCAAACACAAGTATATCAGCTGGCCGTAAAGTAGACCTCCTTTCAAACGGATCTGTCAGAAAGTTCTGTTTTAAAAAAAGTATATGACTATTTGTATGTGGTATTATAATCTAAATATGAGTGTACTATGCCTAATTATTGTTATATATCTAAAATTATTTTTGTGCAACATAAGAATGACTCCGTCGTTTACTATATTTTCCATAGGATGATAGGTTCAAGTTATCATTTTTTTAAAGTTAAATGATAGAACATTAAAACATGAACAAAGCAGTAAGAATTGTTTATCTGTATAAATAAATAAAACAAGCTCTTTGGGTATGTTTGGTAAAACTAGCTGTAAGCTGATACTGTAAGCTGAAAACTGCAAGCTGTTAACTGTTAGATGTAAGCTGATAACTGTTGGCTGCAAGCCATAGCTGTTTGTTTTATAAAAATGTTTGGTAAAATAGCTGTAGCTAAAACTATAAAATATAAAATGACATAAAAGGACACAAATATATAATTAAAAGCAAATATAAAATATCTATACAAATATTACACTAATATTATTTTACGATCTTGCAATTCTTAAATTTTTTGTTACTAATACAATTTCTTCTGAAAGAGTAAGCTTACACTATTATTTTGAAATACTACGTTTTATATAATATTTTTAAAATACTAGTAATTATCTAAGGAGTATAAGTGTATAACTTAATAAATTGTAAGTTAAAAAAGAAAAAAAATGTTGGAGGTTGTGATGAATTAAAGTTAAAAAGAAAAGAAAACGACATTTTTCTATTTGACACAAAAGTTGAATGTTTAGAGTTAAGGGTACAAATGTAAAATACCAATCAAATAGCTCCACAAATTTTAGAACGCTGATCTTATGAGCGTTTCATTTTTGAACTTTTTTAAATATATTAGAAGCTCCAACTATCCTAACCAAATAAGGTTTTTTTAACCAAGAGCTTTTTCTTCAAAGTAAAAAGCTAACATCTCCTAAAAAGTTCTAAAAAAAGTTTGCCAAACAGACCCTTTACCTAATATATAAACAAATAAATAAATAAATCACTTTACCCATAGAGAGACCTCAAGTCTAATAGGATATGGCCATAGACATGCAGTGTGGGGGTATGATAGACATGATGGACAAAAATATACACCAACACGTTTTGACCTACTCTCCTGTTTTTACCAAACTCACCTTTTATCTCTGTATAAGTACAATGTACTATCAACAGTCAATTTTTGTATATTTTGTTACAAACAATGATAATTCATTTATAAAAGTAGGATAAAATGCAACAATAACAGATTGTGGATAAATACAAATTGCAATTGTGCGAGATTAAAGAAATTTGCATGCATAACTTTTCATTCATGTAGAATGAAACGACTAAGACAGCTTCAGTAAAAAAATGCGAGTAATATTACTTGTAATAGTACCGAATGAGTAATGTCATGAAAGATGTTTTTATGAAGCAATTAAACGGTAACAAACTTAAGAAAGTGGAAGAAGTAGGATATTTTACAAAACTTGTGACAGTCAATGTTTTATTTGCTAGAAGTATAACAGGAATATGATTTTCCCTTATAATAAATAACTTTTTTTTTTTTTTTTTTTTTTTTTAAAGAATGGATTTAAAACTAGCGAGTTAGAAAATTACAAAAATAAGGATAGGCGTTACAAGGGTCAATGAACCACTATCTCATTTATACATATATTCCTACATCTAGAGGAAATCCAAATGAAAGACGTGAGTCTAATGGCATTAAAGAGGTTTTTTTGTTTGTGCGTTTATTGGAGGAGACGACGTTATTTCTGTGATTCCATAGGGACTGAACTACGGTTTGAACGACCGCATCAAAAAATTTAGCAATTATAAATGTGACGTGTATCTGGTCTGCCAAATTGTTTTATTAGCTACCAAAAAGTTTAAGGGCTAATGATTTAGAAATGTATCTAATTTGTTAATTTTTGTTGTTATGTGTAGTAATCTTTTTTTTTGGTTATTAAAACACAAAACTCTCAAATTTTAAACTTTTTATATATTTTGTTCATGTAATTATATAAAATGATTTTTGTTTTCATACGTGCTGATACATTTAGCCATTTTAGGGTTTAATCCTCTTAAAATTTAACATATATCGACTTCCTTTTACCTAGTTTTTTTTTATTAAAAATCAGTTAAAGGTAGTTACCACATGTCAATTAATGGCGCGTGATTCCGTTAATTTCGTTACATTCAAACACCCTCTTTTGTTTTCTCATACATTAACCAGAAGAAACCCTAGATTCCAATTTGGATTTCCCCTCCAAATTTTATCCAATTTATTCACCTGAAAAGAATCATCCAAACCTCCTAAAATAATCTCGATTTTAAACTTGGCAGCTTACCCTTTAATTTCATTCAAAAAGCATCCATAGTTTATCCTATGATATTCTCGCAAAAAGCTTCTAATCTTGCAGGTACCCGATCAATCATTCGTTCTTAAACATTTTTGTCCCTAATGGATTTTATATAATATGTCATTAATATGTGGATATAAGGGCGGCCACGATGGGCTGCTGAGTTAGCTTTAAACATTGTATTCCACATATCTTCCTTACGGTGGGGCATGTGGACCGGTCAGCATTGCCGGTTATCAGCATTTTGCAAATTATATATGTATATGGAATATTGTAAATAAAGAAATGCCTTAATGATGATATATGTTGTTTTATGATTGTAGGACTTTTTTGAATTCGGAGTTTTGCTGCCGGACAGGGAGATGCACTGATTCTTTCTAGATAATTTGGGTAAATTGGGGGGGATATCATCGATAGATTTAGGAAAAATAATCTTTACTGTATCGATTTTTTGCTTTTTAACATATGATACATTCGTTGCCACTCAATAACACAAGGGCTTAAGAATTTCTCTTGTAAGCCCTTCTAGTAGCAAATATAATACTATCGATGCACGTTTAGGAAGTTATCATTGTCGTAAACAATTTGAGACAATGGAAAGTGGGGTTTCGTCAGGTATTTTATGCCGACAGCATTTTGAGAATGTTGTCAGGGATGAAATTGACGCAAACAATTGTTTACGTAATGTCTCTGTACAAACGGGTGAAGAGTTTTCACCGCAGTTTCTTCAAAACCTCACTAATAGAAATAGAATGCAAACTGGTGGTAGATTGTCGCAAGAGTGTCAACAAGACCGTGAGGTACCTACTACAAAGATAGTTCAACCAGTCGAAGAATGCACATCTACTAGAATACCTGCAGGAAATGATCTAAATCAGTGCCAACAAAAAAAAGTTGAGATTCAATGCAACCAAAATGAAAAACTTGTTTATGAGTATCGTACTGATTCTATTATCAGCAATCCAGTAAATGGTAATAAGGTGTCAGACGTTTTGGGTGGCAGAGGTCTTCAAATAGAAGCAGAACAAAAGGTGTCTACTGATGCAACCAATAAGTACAATTATAAAGACTATACTATTAGGAGGGGATACCATCAACATCCACAACTATCATCAACATATACCAATGAAATCTATAATAAACCGTGTAGTCGTGTTCCAGGAGTCCCGGAAGAATCAGTTTCTGAGAAAATGAAATTTCTTTGCAGTTTTGGTGGTAAAATATTGGCAAGGCCATGTGATGGAAAGTTTAGATATGTAGGTGGGGAGACACGGATTATTTCTATCAAGAAAAATCTTAATTATCTAGAGCTTAAGAAGAGAACTTATGCTATTTCCAACCAGCCTCACATAATCAAATATCAGCTTCCTGGTGAGGATCTTGATGCACTTGTATCCGTATGTTCTGATGAGGATTTTCATCATATGGTAGACGAATATCAAGAACTGGAAAAAGGGTGTCAAAGGTTGCGGATATTTCTTGAATCGTTAAGTGAACGTGAGAGTCCATGTTCTTCACGTGCAAGTTCTATTGAAAAGACTGATAATGCCTTTAAATATGTGATTGCGGTAAATAGTATTATTTCAGAACAAAATTCTCAAATGAGATCTGGTAGGGAAAGTGGGAGCCTAATGAATTCTACCACAAGTCCGCAAAAAGATCCTCCAAGTTTCATTCCCCTAATTTTGACAGACAAGTTCCCAAATGCCAATCCTTTTATGCAAACATCCACTAACCTGAAGACTCAGCTAAGAGTGAGTAGAGACCAAGTGGACCAACAAGCATATGTCACTGGTTATCATATTAATCCTACTCATGATGAACTACATCTTTATACTCAAAGAAATATGGACTTCAAGAAACTCATGCTCAACGAACCTGCAATCCAGTCTGAAAACCATAAACAAAGTCCTAACGCGAAGAACTTCTTGCAGCAACATGATATGATAAAGGAGAAAGCCCTAACATCTAAATGTGAAAATCTTCCAGCTATTTCGGATTCAACTCTTAATAATCCTTACACAGATTGGGATCAAGATATGATAAAATGGATCGATAAGAATAATGTAAATTTGGGTTATGATTTGGAGAAAGAAGAATGTCTGAACAATGTATCACCAGCTACTCCTTTGGAAAGACAGTATTCTATTGCTACAACAGTTAGTAATGCATCTGTAGAAACAAGCAGAATAGATGTCAATGCAGACGAAAACGAGAATAACCATCATTTCCATGATTTATTATCTCCAAGGTCACCCATTGTTGCTCCAATTAGCAGTCAGGCTTCTCTTCCTGAAAACTATGACGATAATTTAGGTGACACGAGTCTGTCAAAAACCTCTTATGGAAAGAATCCAGATTATAAGCCAAAATTTCTGCCGCCAGACTTAGACTTGTCTGCAACTGATTATTTTTGCATACAAGAAAAAACCGTTGATAAAGTTGTGAACAGCAAGGTAACATGGTCGTTGTGAACTATTAATTAACTCCAATTTCATCAATTCATAGTTTAATTTTCTTCCTGTTTTTAGGATACCGAAGATGACAAGAAAATGAGGAATGGTGGACCTATTACTGATAATACAATAGCTGAAATTCAAGCAGGAATACATGGTTTACAGGTTCTATATCTTCATATTGTTTTATTCATTACATACAAACGCTAAAATTGAGTTATGTATATCATTTCGCAATTATTATCCGTTATTGCTATGCGTATGGCGTTAAAATGTTTTTCTAATGTGAAATAACTTTTTCAATATTTAAAAACTTTTGGTGACAAAGAGCTGACTATGAACTATGCAGAGTATAAGAAATGCCGATCTTGAAGAACTAAGTGAACTTGGATGTGGTACATTTGGAAATGTTTATCATGGGAAGTGGAGGGGAACAGATGTTGCTATCAAGAGAATTAAAGAAAGTTGTTTCGCTGGGAAACCAAATGAGCATGATCTCCTGGTAGGTCGCAAGTGCAATTAAATAAACAATATTCCTTCATCCTGAAAATGCAACACTTCCGTGTTAGGATATACCATGGAATTGCAACATACGGAGTATTATTTTTAGAAAAGTTTCATGATAAATTACTTGTTTGCTCATTATTGTGACTACAAATAGCATTCTATTGTTTAATACTTGTGGGCATGTTGGATATCTAAAAAATTGCCCAACATTTTGCTTAAACCATGTGTCAAGTTAAATGTTGCAGTTGACAAGCGAGGGGAAGCACATAACTTTCAACAGCTTTTTAAGAGATCAATAAGAACTTTCCGTTAATAGGACTAAGTTTTTTATAAGAGCATTCACAAAGCCACCATAAGTGTGGTAAGGTTTAAGATGCCATTGCATGGAGAAGGTTCAAGTTTATGAAACCTTTCAGTTCAATTCACTATAGAAAAGTGCAATTAACTATACAAAACTTATTAATAGTAATTATATACTCTACGTCTACTTTTTCTTTTAACCCCTCGAAAAGTCTAGTCATAGTGAAGATATGTTTATAATAGGAGATGTTCTAAGTTTGAGATATTGGTGCAAGAAAAGTGAAGATCAGACAAAAGATCTAAAAAGGTCTTTAGATGATTATTAATACTGTCTTATTTTCTTTTGGCAGTCAAAAGATTTTTGGAGAGAAGCTCAGATACTGTCACAACTTCACCATCCAAATGTGGTGGCATTATATGGCGTAGTGCGTGATGGACCCAGAGGATCATTATCTACTGTTACCGAATACATGGCTAATGGGTCACTTCGGCATGTTCTTTCAAAAAAGAATAAGTTAGTTGATTAAATTTTTATTTCTCACTGTCACTAATTCAAAAGAAGACTTGTATAAGAAAACCTTCAAATTCTATCAGATCACTTGACCAGCGAAAGAAGCTCATAATGGCACAAGATGCTGCAATAGGCATGGAATATTTGCATATGAAAAACATTGTTCACTTTGATTTGAAATGTGATAATTTGCTTGTCAATTTGGGAGATCCTGAGCGACCTGTGTGTAAGGTAAGAAGTAAAAGTTATACATCAAAATATGGCCTAATATATATATTCATAAAATACATTTTGGTTCATAATCTTCAGGTTGGGGACTTTGGTTTATCAAGAATCAAACGTCACACACTTGTTTCGGGTGGTGCACGGGGAACACTTCCATGGATTGCTCCAGAGCTTTTAGACGGTAGCAGCAACAGAGTTTCTGAAAAAGTAAGCTATTCTGCCACACCAATGTATTTAGTTGTCAAGATATCAACAATGAGCAAAAAGTGTTTACAGTCTATTTGTATTTACACTATCTTATACTCTTTTTAATATGTAATATTGTTTATTGTTCTCTGATTGTGGATTGTGCAACTGCTAGGTCGATGTATTCTCATTTGGTGTTGTGATGTGGGAGATCTTGACTGGCGAGGAGCCGTATGCAGACATGCATTGTGGTGCCATTATAGGTAAGACCACGATGGCATTCTCTGCAAGTTTTTTTTTATAGTTGGTTCATGTTTATTAGAGATCGCAAAATGAGAAGATCAGCAGGTGTTGATACGGGTCAAAACATGCTGGGGTTAAATTGTGACACATTTTTGTCCACTTTAATTTTTTTATTGATTATGATTACAAAGAAAATATTATTACAGAATCTTTTAGTAACCTTTTTTAGAGGTTCGATTTAAAAATAAACTTTGGCCGACTTCCAACCGTTTGCCCATCCGACCCGTTTGACCCGTTTATTATTTTTTTTATTTGATCTGTATGAAGAAAAAAAAAACCCGCAACCATTGAATAAACAGGTCAAAAGTCAAACGCAACCATTGAGTAAACGGGTCAAAAGTCAAAACTGCCACATTTAATCTCAACTGTGTTAACAATCCACTAAATGATTGCTGATGTTGTGAATTCATATAAAGGTGGGATCGTGACTAATACCCTCCGGCCTCCTATCCCAAGACGTTGTGAATATGGATGGAAGGCGTTGATGGAAGAGTGTTGGTCAAATGATCCAGCAGACAGACCATCCTTCACTGAGGTAGCAAACAAGCTCCAAGCTATGTCGGTTGCACTCCAATCGAAGAGACAAAACCGGGTGGAAAGACTTGAGTACAACCACAAACAATAACTTGCGTAAACCAAAGATTAAATAGATTGAGAGGAGATAGAGTGAACATATTAAAAACCAGCAGGAACACCAAATGGCGAACTTGAATGTCACTGAGGTAGCCTTCCTTATGTAGCACTTCTTGTATGATACTCGAATTAATGCGATTAAATAAACCATGCATTATATCTTAAAAAATCAAATCTTTGGAAGTTTGATAAGAAACACCCTAGCGAACAATAAACACATTGTCGATGACATAGGTTCACAGCATACTGATAATGTTTTAAAACAACAATGCTGCAACAAACAACTCCTGTAGAAACCTCAAAAGATACTTTAAAATTTGTGGCACAAATATTTTGGGTAAAGCACAAATTCATATCTGACATCTTGGCAATGAAAGCCATCATGGTATATGAATTCTTCACCTAAATGATTCTGGTCGCTTTGGCTTGCTCTGAACAACAGCTTCAATTTTCTCCATCACATCAGGTGTAAGCTTAGGAATGAGATCTATCGCCTTCATGTTCTCTTGAATCTGCATATAATAGTAAAGCGATTTTAGTGATTATATTTAGAACAGCTGAACAGTTGTGCAAATCCAAGATTCCCAATAGGATACTAGACACTGGACCAACTAGAATAACTTATATAGTGCTTCTGTTAACAGAGTTTGAACTTTGTTAAAATTAATTTTTGAGAAACTTATGTAAGAAAATGGGTGGACGCACCAGAACCTCCTTTAAAAATTTGATGTAAGATGGTAAGAAAACAACATCTTTACTGTAATGTAATCTGACCTGATACTCCTTTGTAGCACCAGTAATAACAGATGACACATTAGGGTTTGCAGCACACCATGCAATAGCAAGCTGAGACATTGGTACATCCAGTTCATCAGCAATTGGTTTCAAGTTCCTTACTTTCTTCAGCACATCATCCACTAGCGACCTACTTGCCAAATTCTGCAAAGGAAACATTGCAATTTATTTCTAGAAAATTAACACCAAGTAGTACAGTGACGCACAATTTCGCAGAATGTATAAACTAGTAGTAACACTATGTAACATGCATAGCAACAAAGTAAAGCCAATATTCTGGATATCAAGTATTTCCCCTGCAGAAAACTTTCACATAGGATTGGCGAGGACTGCATGGAGCTCCATATTTAGTAAACCGTATTCCTTCATGCATAAGAATTTCAATGTCTGACCAGCCAGGCAGATTAAAGTGGTTAACACTTTCACAGGTGTCTAATACTCTTCAAAATTTGTGGTAATCATTTAAAAGTGTCAAATGTTTGGTACAATAATTAATAGGTACTATATAATTAACTGAAAACTAGAAAATACCTAGGAATGGAGTTATGCAATAATTTCCAAAAAGGATGTGAGAACAGTTTTTATTGGACAGAGAGTGATAACTGATAAGCACTTGAGTGACACCACATGGAGTGATCAGGATTCAGTAAAGAAGACAGAGACAGATTGTTTAGTGTAACTGTAGAAGTTAAGGTGTGTGTTGGTTATTTAGCTTCGTTTATCACCATTTTTCAGTAGAGTAACAATCAAGATCACGATTCTTTAATCTTACCAATCAGTTAGCAACAAAAGTAACACATAAAAAATAGCTCAAATATCAACAGGTAACGTGTATGGCATCATAAAGAAAGCACGATTCTTGTTGAGGGTAGCATTAAGTTATTGAATCTGTGCAATTCTTTAAACTGATAAAGAGTTCTATTTTTTATAAAAATAAATTGGAGCACTCAGAAGCAATGTGCTATTAGTTATCCTGATTGTAAAAAGCCCAAAAATATATGGGAAAATGGTCTAAAAAGGCATCCAACTTGCCACTTTTCCTTTTGTGGGCATCAAACTTTTAATTTTTCTATTGTAGCATCCAACTTTCTTAATTTTCCTATTGTAGGCCTGTAGCGCAAAAAAGTGAGGTGACAATAGAAAAATTAAGGATGTTGGATGCCTACGAATATAAAGATTAAGGAAGTTGGATGCATACAATAGGATGATTAAGAAAGTTGGATGCTACAATAGGAAAATTAAGAAAGTTGGATGCTACAATAGGAAAATTAAAAGTTTGATGCCTACAAAAGGAAAAAGTGGCAAGTTGGATGCCTTTTTAGACCATTTTCCCAAAATATATATTATCACCACAAAATATTCAAACACAATGACAGTAATTATTTAATAAAAGGAGGACAGAAATATTCAAGTAAACCAATAACTTTCAACTGGATATGAGAGTTAACCTTGTAGTTCTCTAGTGCAAACCTGCTATCAGCAGGAACTCCTGAGTTGTACTTTCCAGTCAGAACTCCAGATGCAAGTGGACTCCATGTAGTAAGCCCGATACCGTAGTTGGTGTACAGAGGAAGATACTCAGTCTCTACCTGCAAGACACCACAACATCCAAAAATCATTAGTAAATAATAAAGGTATGTATGTCATCCACAAATCAACAGCTACAGAGTATTTGGTTTTGCAGAGTTTTAGCCTATGCTCAGAGGTACTTTAAAATAAACACCTACCAATGTAATAACTTAAATGTGCTTATTTTATCAAATATATCCTAACAATCCATTAAGCATCAAAAGTGTTTTTTTTTTTTTTTTTTTTTTTTATAAAAGCAGTAAGCAAGGGGTGTATGGGATTGCTTATTCTGCTGAAAAAATAAGCATGTACCAAGAAGGTTTTGGGAATTCTCGTCAGCTCTTTTTTTTTTTTTTTTAATTATCTGATCTTTTAAGTATATTTGATCACTGAGATATAAGTAGTTAACAACAAACTTATTTTTTTAAGAGAACAAGCAGCTAAAAATAAGCAATCCAACACAGGACCAACATATTTTCAATTACCTGTTTACTCTAAGAAAGGCAAAGGAGGTTTACCGACACACTCAAAACCGCTGATCAACTTAGGGATATGCATATAAGTATATAACCACTAAACTAAGCAATCACAAACACCCTATTAATACTCCATCAGATACACAGAATTCCAAACACCACCTAAATGCAGATAAACTAAAGGGGCGTTTGGAATTGCGTTTATGAGCTGATTATCGCTATTCAGAAACGCAACCAATCCGTTTGTAGTGTTTGGAAAAAGAATTTTATTAATCAATTATTTGGGTTTGTAGACCTTACATGAAGATGAAGAAGACGAAGAAGAAACAGAAAGCTAACCTGAAATGGTTATTATACTAGTAAATAGGCAACAAGAGGCAGTATGTTTTGATATTATGAAATCACAGCGTTCTTTTTGTGGGCAAGCAGGGTTCCATCAACTGGGGCCTTCTTCAATCGTATATGTCAAATGTTCTATTATCAACAATTTTTGAATAATGTAGGAGTATATGTCAAATGTTCTATTATCAACAATTTACAAGTCACATAAAAAATAATCTGATGTATGTTTAACCTTGGTTTCTGACTAATCCCAGGGTGTTTGTGCCCACTACAACAGACTCACAAACCAGGTCAAACCTCCCCTTTTTAGTCAATTTTACATGTTAAGTATCTAAATAATCAGATGTGCCAAACATTCAGAAAACTAGAAAACTGATTATCTGATTATTGCTTAATCATACAGCAAAATTAAATCCAAACACTAAATTTAAGAAACATGTTTTGTAACAGCTGATTATCTTATTATGAGTTTTCAATACGTATAATCTATTTTCAATAAGCAATCCCAAACACCCCCTAAATAAAGCTTCAAAACAATCAATCAATCCACATAGCAATCTGAATAACAAAAACAATCATTTAATATATACTCTGCAATAAGTACAGAATCACTTTTTTCCCCCCTAAATACTCAAAACTGCTTACTTGCTTCAAAAATAAGCATCTAACCACTAATATAAGCAATCCAAATACTCTATCAATAAGCACCTAAAACATGCAATCCCAAACACTTGCTAAGTTTGCATAAGCTAATCAAAATATCACAATCCAAACAACAAAACCAAACCAATTAAAATCAGATAGAGAGATATATATACCTTATGCCTAGCAAACATATTATACTCAGGCTGCTCAACAATAGGGCCAACCAAATCCAGCCTTTTGGCAACCTCACACGCTTCGGTAATCTGCTGAGCAGACCACTCACTAGTCCCCCAATAAAAAGCCCAGCCATGATCAATCACATAATTCATAGCTCTAACAGTCTCCTCAATAGGTGTTACAATATCAGGCCTATGACAATATATCAAATCAACATATTCCATATCTAATCTCTTCAACGAAGCTTTCGTACCTTCAATAATATGTTTCCTAGACAAACCTTTGTCATTTGGTCCTGGCCCACCCCAAAAGATCTTTGTGGACACAACAATGTCTGATCTTTTCCAACCAAGTTCACGGATTGCTTGTCCCATGATTTCTTCTGCTCGCCCGTTGGCGTAAACTTCCGCGTTGTCGAAAAAGTTTACGCCGTGATCGCGGCATGTCTGGAGGAGGGTTTTCGCATCTTTTACATCGATTTGGTTGCCGAAACTTACCCATGCTCCGTATGAGAGCTGGGATACTTTTAGGCCTGATCTTCCTAGGTTTTTGTATTGCATTTTGGTCGGATTTAGGTTTCAGATTGAGATTGAGATCTTTTATGTGTTTTTGTCTCCAGAAATGATTCTGTTTGGAGTCTACTAATTAAATGAATTAGAGTTATAGACATAAATAGTCCCCATGATAACCTATTTTGTTCTTTTTATGCTTTTACATATTTGTCAAAACTAACTTCTTTTTTCTTATATCTTTAATACTAGCTAAAAGACCTTAAAATTCACGAAATTTTCAAAGAGATGTCACATTAGTACAAAATAACTTGGGTATTACGCAGTTAGATGTTAGAATCAACCACATTAAGGTATGCGATAGTAAATAGAAGTTTGATACAAATGAAACATATATTTTATAACACTACCTCAACCTCACACCACTTCACTTTACACATCATGCCACATCAAGTTTCTCTCCTCTTCACCAGCATCTCACTTTTTACTCCCAACCATCTCACATAACTTCACCTTTCAACACATTTTTTATTTATTAACATACCCCACTATATATATCTCTCATACAATCATGAACTAAAAAAAAAAAAAATACCCACTATCACAATGCCCGAAAAGTGAAGACTTCACTTTTTGTTGCTTCACCTTGGAGCTTGCCAACATCTCACACAACACCCCCAATAAAGGTTCATGCATCAAAACAACTTCTCAACCCCTCACTGTGCGTTGGGGGTAACATAACACAAAGTAGTCAAATAACCCGAAGAGAACCTACATTTTCATAAGGACATAGTATCGCATGTTGATTAATTTGGTTTTGTTGTTGGAATACTATCGACTGTTGATTAATTTGTGGACATCTTTGTCGCAGATCTTAAATAATCAATCGGTTACATGACCTTCCTTGATTAATTTATGGACATCTTTGTAGTTGATCTTAAATAATCAATTGGATACATGACCTACCTGTAAACCATCCGAAATATGTAAACTGAATTTCAAAAGTTGTAACATAAATACATTTTATGCTATAAAAAAACAGAATGTATGTAAAGAGCTATGTATGTTTGGTTACCTGTATTTGTTGGGTTCAGTAAATACCCAAACCCCTTAAGTCTAGGATTTGAATAGAAAATACCCTAAGTGTTTAGACTGTTAAACACTAACAGTCATTGAGCGCATAGTCTCTCGGTGAGCCATCTTCGAGATACTCGAAGAGGCAAAGAAGAAGTCTCTCCACTCGATGAAGGCGGAACTTAGGGGTGACAGCAGTCGAGAAGAAGATGGTGGATTCGGTGGTGATGACAATAACTCATGAATCCTAAACTCCTCACCAACTACTTTCACTCAAGACAAACCAAGTAGAAGATCAAGGCAATGAAGATCAAGAATGAGCGGGACAAGGCGGGATAAGTTTGAATCGATAAGGCGAAGTCCTTATCAACCAAAGTCAACTTTCCCACGAATGGCAAACTATCGGGCTCGGTGTCATCACCGACTTATGGAAAGCGACCTTGTCTCTTACTTAATATAGTCTTTAGAATGAGACAAAATACATCGATATTTTGTCTTCTATAAATTGTCGTTTGTCACTTAGGATAAAGTTAAAACTCATACTTGTATAAATAGCATAAGAGATTGAGTGAAAGATTTAAGCTTGTGAATTGTAAACACACACACAATCCATCTTTTCTCCTCCAAATACAACTCGGTCCCCGAGATAGCTCCTTATTACATCAAGTATTAATGAAGGTCCATTTATCCCAAAGATCTCAAGGTTTGCCTCAAACCTCAAGCTCGATGATGACTCCGGACGAGAAGAGGTCAACCAGACCAAAGACTCAAAAGTATCATCATATCATGTCTTCTCCGATGATATTATGGAGTCGCTATAGGTCAGAGTACCACTAAACAAACCTGGGATGACCTCGTCCATAGTCATGAAGGCTCTTCCGATACCAAGGAAAACATGATAATGGACCCGAAACTCGAGTATAACACCTGTGGCTAAGGACTAGAACTCGGCCTCAAACTTACACCGCATAAAAACTCTTTAAATGAACTGCCTAATGATGGTGTAAAGTTGTCCAAACATGAAATCAATGTTGGTTTTGTCAATAGTCTCCACGAGATGTGGTCAATTCTCTCGTGGACTTAGGAATGCAAATCATATCCGTAATCTTAAACTTCACAAAATATATGGGAAATTTGTCTATGAGGAAAACCTCATCAATGCATTTATATCATGACTTAAAGAAGTCTTAGGAAGTCAAGAAGTCCCCCACCACCACTCCAACACCAATTTCTACCGCTATTCTAACAATGTGGTTCAAGATTTTCAAGAAAATTCACTGATGAGCCTCGATGAGAGATCAGTGAGGAGTACCCAAATGACACCAACATCAATTTCAGAGTGGCACTCTGCTAACTCCTGAGGTTTATAAAAGAAACAAGGTTTTTCCAATACTAAAGCTAACGAGGACACCAATGCTTTTGTCACAAAGAGGCATTTTGCCAAAGACCTGCTTTTCAAAACGATTTCAACCCTCTTACAAACCATCGTGGTCAAACCACCTCGTGCTTTAGCAAATTTTAACCAAAAATCTATCGGCCTCATCAAAATTTTCAAAACAACTGATCAAAACAAAATCAGATTTTGAAGCTAGACAGAAAGTCAAAGTTAAGTCAGATTGCTTCGAGGCCGCCCTCCTCAAACAACAAACAATGTTAAATTTACAGGTAAAACAAGGGCTCTATTGTCAAACCTTCGATCGATGAAGAGCCGCCTCATCCGATGATGAAATGGTGCATGTCAAGATAATCGATGGCCCTCGAGAAGAGACAAGCTAGCCGCTGGAAGAATCATGCCAGAATGGAGAATGGGTCAACATCACAATGTAAGAAGGTAAATATTTTGCTTTTATGGATGATGACTACGATTGATGCATCTTATATGAACTATATCAATGTTGACCTTAAGTTTGTAGTAAGGCAACGATTAAATCGCTTTTCAAAATATAACAAGCTAAGTTTTGAACTCAACAAGTGTGAGATGAACCGCTTTAAATCAAAATAAGTTTCGAGGCTATCACTTGCAAATTCAAAACATCGAACTAGTTAAAGAAATCGCCTTTAAGATGAACTTAAAAGGGAAAAGATATCATTGAAGCTGATCAAGTAAGAATCCAGGGTCTTTGATGTTGTGGTGCCCCAAGAGGCAAAAGTCATAAAGTAAAGACCATCTCCCCACTCTCACAACAAAGACCGCCTCCCAAACCATTTATGTCTCGTGGCATGATTACCAATATGTTGACAATTCCTAAGCCTGGCTGATTGGATTGAATCGGTAAACCCAGAGTAATGCTTCCATTTCGATTTTGAAGAATACTAGAGCTCGAGAGTCAAGCTCTTAAGAGCACGCTGACTCGATGTACCCGTGAGTATCGAACACATCTTTGAGTCTCGGCCGAATCTAATGCACCGCTTCCACCCCCGAAACCTCTCGTGGTGCCGCCTAGCTTTGAGCTTACTCCATTACAACTAACTCACTCACCAAAGAAAGGTCGACTTGGTACAACCATCCGAAAAGACCAACAAAACCAATCCAACAAGAGTCTACCCCCACCGAGACTTCACATCCTCAATCCTCATCCGGTCGACCAATTCAAAGAACCGATCGAACTTGGAGAAGCTAATCGATAAGATGGAATCCATCAAAAGTTCCCGAATCAATCAAGGAAATAAAGTCAGCCTCCTCAGTTCCTCAAAGTCAAACCACCATCGCACCCAATCGGTATGTGATCTATGCCACTATACCACATACCATCGACAACTACTATAGAATCCTTTTTGTATGATCGCAAAAGGATGATCATGTAACTTCGATTACTTACAATATGTAAGTTCACTCAAAAACAAACTATAAAAGTTGGTTGTAGGATATTAGTTTTCACACATCAAACCAAAACACCAAGTTGGGAGAAATGGAATTCTAGAGAGAAAGTTAGAGGTTTAGAACTTAGTGAGAAAGTGAAAGATATTATTATGAGTTTCAACTCTACCTGGAAGGTAGAGTATTTATAGTCTTACAATAAACGCCACACACCGGGCCAAGTGGATCGTGCATACAATTGGTAAAGACCCGTCTCGCCCTCCACGGTGTTATACTTAACTAAATACTACTTAACTAAAAATAACTACGACTATGAGCTTTCTAACGATTACATATAGTCGAGGTGACCGACTCTTTAATACATGGAATTTCTAATTCTAACAATCTCCCTGCGGAGGTCACCAATCATGTACTAAAATTACATTGAATACAAATAGATATTACATTAACAATTGTTCTTGCATTCTGATGTAGTACTTTGCTCCTAAGCTCGTAGTCATTGATTCTTCACATTGCATGTTTGGTTACTCCAGTGGAGGTCTTTATCGATCCACGCGATAATAAATTGAGCCGACTGAGACCATCACCAACAAAGTCTCTCGAGACATCCATCGTGGTGTCGGTATTATGTGATGTTGTGACTTTCGGACCGACATGCTCACATTCTGATTATGATATCTTCTCATCGGTGGCGAAAGCCGTGATTCATGATATTGGCGCAGCGAAAGCTGAAGCATGGAGTGTAAATATCGAGTCATTGATGCACTTATCATGATTTCTCGGAGATGAATATCAGGCGAGCATAGCGGCCATGGATTGACCGGCCATTACGATCACCGCAAACGGCGCACTGCACACAACGGTTAACAATAAAGCGCACAAAGTGTCTTTGACCACTTTAGTTGAATTGAGGTACACGCCCACGGTTCCTCGTTGATCAAGACATGTACCGCCTGTGATC
>CM040245.1:180325705-180419322 GCA_022545495.1 Chrysanthemum lavandulifolium | reverse complement strand
TTTTAATTTTAAACCAAAGCTTGAATTTAATAGTTAAACATAAGAATCATCTCGTAGATGCATGCATATATCCATTCATGGATTCTTGCAGCTCGTACATTTCCAAAGATTATGTGAATTCATAAAACTCATTTGTATTACTTATCGTCCTCGCAAAAGCAATCACACAAGAAAGAGTTTTAATATCCAATTGTCATTTTTCATATCAATGAAAATAAGTATGACAATTATAATCATTATATATTTAATGTGCCAAGGAAAGAATATTCAATCATAGTTAATTGCTTAAGTGTGATTAATAATCTTGTCACAAGTCATGCATTAAACACATGTACAATATTGTCCATATGATTTCTACACAAAGATTTAAACCACTAGGGTTTTCCTTCCTTTGAAGAAACTCATATTTATTAAGATAAACCAAGTTTCAGAGTTGATTATCTTTATGGACATCATCTTAACATTCATAGTATGAATAATTTACCACAATTCAATATTAGGTAAATGCATCATTATGATTAAGAGGTTTACCATGATCCTGCAACTCATATATCTCAGCACATCAATAAATTATCTGAGAATCCTTGCGGATCTATGAATGAAAATTCCATCATCTTGAGGTCTATCAAATTTGTCCTCATCATGATATTTACTAGTGTATTTTAGAAGATTATTTGTTTTGTAATTGTAATTTAATCTCTTCAAGATCTAAACAAAACTCCCACTTGCTTTTGTAATTTAAAGACTATCTATAAATACTTCAGCAATTAGAACAATACTAAATTGTTTTCTTGTGGGATATTACAAATCACATTAACAGTTCGTAAATCTTGTTCGTTAATAACCTACTCCATAAGTAGTTTTAACAAATCAGAACTTCAATATAAGACTCAATGTGATTCATCACATTCCATACTAAAATGGTGTCTTAATAATCTTCTAGGTTTGAGTTTTATTAAGTATATTCAATCAATACTCAATTTTCTAACCTTGATAAACTTTTGGAAAAAAAGAAGATATAGTTATCTTGAATCAAACAATATAACAAATGTTTGATTCTTCTAACTGAACATTCCATATACATACAATATTTCATTAGAATTAATATTGTAAGACAATCTAATAATATTTAAGATAAACATATTCCTTTTGGCCTACCTATTTACCAACTAAGTCAACTTAATGGTATAATAGAATATCCAAGCCAATTGCATGTTTTATAACATAAGTATTCTTTGACCAAGTCAAAAGACATATGATTATAGTATCTTACTTTATATTATAAGTCTTTAAAAGACTTCATGTTTGTGAGTTTATATGAAACACATAACCATGTATAATTTAAAGTTATTATGAACACCACGCCATGGTTTCAATTAATTAATTTTCAAGTTAATAAACTATTTATGTCATTCCAAGAATACACAAATATTTAAAGTAGCATTAGATTACTTTATTTTAATTATGTCATCCTTTGAGTGTTCAACTTAAGAAACCGCAAATCATCCATGCCCGATCCCGACAAGTGGTGATTTACCTTGAGATTACAATCTAGCCAAGATCTCACTTAACCTAAAATGTAACTTCAAGTGTTTCTATAATTTTAATGACATAAGACATAAAAGTAGTCTATGCTATAATCTTGACACATGTTCTTTAAGCAAGACAATCTTATTAGAACGTTAATCTCTTACCTTACGATCAAGAGAATCCATTAATCATATTTGTATGTGTTGTTCCTTTGCACACAATAAATACTTCTCCCACTTGTGCATAGAACAACATCATATAGTAGATAAACACCATGACATTCGTTTGTTTATGTGAGCAATATGATAGTGTCGTAGATATATAAGCATTACAAGTAGATGTAGGAGCACTTAATTATCAAGGAAACGTTCACGACTATCCTCGAGAATATGAATGTCTACATTTTTGAACGTAATGTATTATTTCAAGAAAATCTAGAAATAATCGAGTTACTACCAAGATGACAAATCTTGTAACTCCCATCTGAATTAGACAACGTTACAATAATGTCTTATTCAGTAATACACCATACTCCCACTGGATTTGACAACATCGTAAGTGTTTCATTAACCAGTGAAAATAGCGTGCTATTACGTTGTAACTCCTTTCAAAGACTATTCGTAACAATTACTTAGGTACTAAAAGAGTGTATTCTACTCTGTAGATGATGGATCATCCATCATGCTATTAACTTGAAAAATTGAGCATGCAATTTCTTCCTTAATAGGTCTACTATCCCCACAATGGTGTGTAGCACCTTTAATTGGTCAAAGCAAAGCAGTTAGATAAAATATACTAGTTTGTCTTTTACCAATTTTGCGGTAATTAGTCTAGATTCTAATGTAATAATGTGGCATTAGAAAGAAGTTTGAGAACATTTTTAGGTGTGCGAAGCAATCCACGTGGTTTGAGTATGTTTCGCATAGATTCAAATGGGTTAAAGCTTTGTTAAGAAAGTGTTACTTTAGGTTTTTATTCATCAACGCTCGTTCGAACTTAAAACCTCTTAGATTTTTGTAAGATGGTCATAATCTTTTGTAAATTCGCCCAGATCGTTAAAACATGATACTTTATAAACATATATTTTACTTTGTATTTTTCGTGATTGGTCAACACAATTTGTTTTAGTTTAGAGTTATTTATTGTCACATATGACTTGCGCCCACTCCAACGCGTCTTTATACGGTGGGTTAAGTGTCGCAAGGCCATCTCATGGCCCGTGTCATTATCATAAAGAAACCCTTAAACACAAACACAAAATACACATGCATCAAAAGTAATTAAATTCAAGCCTCATATTGTGTATATCTTTACTACTTATAAAGAGTTTATGTCTTTTCTTATAATTTTGAAACCTAAATTAATGTAGTTTGTCTAAATTACCCCAAGTATCCCTTAAATTTGGCAACTTAAATTATGTCTTTTCTTGATCAATTCTTAACTTGACAACTTTTCAAAAACACACAATATATTAAATATAAAAAACGCACGCTTTGCATTTCAAAACACACACGCTTTGTATCAAGGATCGAACCAGATTCACGATTTCGCACGTATAATTATTTGCCGCTATACACTGTTGCTTTGTGCGGGTATTCGTTTAGTATATATAATAAAAGTGCAAGAAATTTTGTGGCCCTTGTAAAACGATGGCTCTGTGTAATAGCACCACTTGCACTCTGTTGGAATCACTTGTAACTAGTATTTCAAGTGTTAGTCATTTACATGTAATGATTGCTTAAATATGGCTTATAAGTATGTAATTAAGGCTAGGCTTATGTAGTAAGCCCATGAGCCTAAGCAAAGGCCCATAAAACCAAGGAAAGGACTAGACTTGTTGTCCTAGCTCCCTTGCCTATATAAACAATGTAAACTCTCATTTGAGAGTTGTTGGTTCTTTCATTAAGCATAACATTTTCCATATTACTTGTGTGTGAGAATCACCGTCCTCCTCCTCTTTATCATTCTTTATACATCAAACATACTTGTGTTCATATTATCGTGACCTAACACTGGTATCAATCGCCAATTAGTTGGGTAAAACGTTTTGGTTGAAGTTTTGTAAGCTATAATGTGAAGCTGCAACAGGTGCAACAGGGATGGGATGTAACAGGTGGCCAGGAGTTGCAACAGGTGCAGCAGGGATGGGATGCTTCAAATAAGTTTCCTTATCTTCAACTGACAGTATAATGTGAAGTTGGCGATACGAGTCAATATAAGAAGTTTGGTCCAGTGAGTTTTTGTTTCTCAAAGAAACTCCCGAGTACCGGATTGTTTCCGACGGAGGTAGTCATCTACAATTTAGAAATGTTCAAATAATTAGTATTTTCGATAATTAACTTCTTAAAAGAATTAACTACCTAATTAATTACTAATAAGAATAAGATCCATCTTGACCTCCCACTTATTACCAAATGTCTGACCAATGAGTAAACAAGTAGGGCATGAGGTAAGCGACGATCGTTAATTGCATAATGCAACTCTTAGACTTATGAGACTGATCAAGGCATTAGTAAACAAGTAATAATGTCAAGATCATGTTTAGTCTCATCTTATGCCTCGGGTCCAAGGTCTGACCAAGCATACTCGAAATAAGTCGACCAAGTAAGAACTTGCAAATATCACCAAAGGTCTGACCAATGAGCAATATTCACCATGGGTTGGAATGGCCCTAAGGTCTGACCAAAGAGGTCAAGCCAAATGCACGTGTTCATAGTTGGTTGGCATAAACTTAAAGTTTTCACATAGGGTATTCACATAAATGCGGTAAAATCGTGTACAAAGAAGCATGCAAAACAACTTTGTAACACTAATTTTAAAAAATTTTGGTAATGGCATTGTAATGATCATCATGGTTCACGGTAGCTCCAATCGAACTCGCAGGGAGGCCGAGGACCAGGTCAGCGCGAGGTAAAAACCGGAAATCCTTTAGGTGTGACTGTGCGCCTCCTTAAACCCCCTTTATAGTTTGTTCTAGTGGGTGAGCCGTACATCCCAAGTGTCCATAGTGTCTAGTTTTTAAATTCATCAAAAACTTGTTTCAATAGTTTAGGTCACTTAATTTTACAAAAAAAAATTTCCACAAAGCAAATAGCAGGTCACAATGAGAATGGTATTTAGGCGTGTAAATAAGACCATTATTAATGTTATGATTACGATATGTATTATTCCATATTGCATGCAATTTGGTTTCAAAAACAGGTAACAATTATGCACATAAGGAATCACAAACATATAAACATACAACATTAATAAACACATATGGATCTGAGTTCTCTCGCGAGTCTTCCCCAAAAAGAGAACCATAAGACCCTCACTAGGTTATCATCAAGTGCCTAGATCGTCCCATACATCACATAAAGTGATTGAGTGGGTCTTATAGCCAGAAAAACACACGTAAAATAAACATGGCAAACTAATTAACCTTTAACAATTTGTTATTTTATGTATCTAATTAACAATTTAATTTTATTAGTTTGTGTCTAGGTATTTTTTTATTAATAATTGACAAGTATTGCATTATAGTTGTAAAAAAAAAAACAAATAACTAATTAGATTTCATGCCTTTTCGTGTTTATTAAAGCGTGTAACCCATAATCACAAAAACGAGTTGACTCGTGATGCTACTGTTGAGATTTTAGATTCAAGTTAACCAATTTAACACTACGAGTACGCAGCGGAATATGGATATAGTTTAAGCAATTAAGTTAACACGTAATTACTAAACAATAAAAATATAAAAGGAAACAAGAAAACTAACCCTCGTAGTCACTCGCAAGTTTAACAAACTAAGAAACCAAGTGATCAAAATGAACACCTCTACGAGCGCGCACACAAACACTTAACCACGAATACGCCCGAATAAATCTAGTCGTGAACATTTACCCAAACAACCCCTTGTAAACCTTGAACAACTTGAACCAAAAAACCCCCTAGAACACCTTCTCTTTTCTGTCCGAGATATCACAGCAACCCGAGAACCAAATACCAGTTCTGTCCGATATCGATAGAACTATCCGATAACTTCTGTATATCTTTTTTGCCCGAGGAGAAACAGCAAACAAACCCCGCACTTGACAGGTTCTAATCGACTAGGAATAGCTGAGAACCAAGAACTAGAAACCCCACAAACACCTTGGAATAAAACGAAGCAAGTTAGGGTTCTTGAGTTAATCAAATTGTTTCAAAACCTAATCGGTTTTAGGTATATGATCGACCGGAAACCTTGATGGATTTTGATCGTGTATTATGCTGAGAATAGTGGAGTATATGCGTGAGGAACAATGACCCTATGATCGAGTATATATAGTCTCAAATACCTAGAACTCTTGGGCTTTAAACTTGTCCTCCAAGCAACATGTATTCCTTATTCCAATACAATTACACTTAGCCCATAACTAACCAAACGACCCACATTGGATAAACCAGCCAATGGATCTTTAATTAGATAGTAATCGGGTTTCATGCAAAACGGGTCAAGATATACGGGTCAATGTTCAAGTATCAAACGTATAGAACGTACTCTCGTGTTTAACGTGTGTGCCCCCAATAGGCTCACACACTTCTAGTCGTTTAAACGCGTATCCACCTCTCATAATCAAACAGTTCTGTCTTCAAGTAAAAATGCATTGTACACGGTTGTTTGTTGTAGGTAGATATGGCAATTTCGTTATATCCTTATGAATTGGTCGATTTAGTTTATGATCTATATAGCTGATGGGTCACACTTATAGGTTTTGTAAACATTTTCTAATGATATTAATTTTTAATGAAACTAATGACCAAATTAGTGTTTTTGGCACACACAAATTTATTGGTTTTGACCAATTACCCAACCTTCCTTTTTTGCTATGCTTAGAGGTTAGCATTAGAATCGCCTTGTTTATGATACTAGTTGGATACCCGCGCATAGCGGCGGCGATAAATATAGTTATATATAAATATGGTAAATGAATTGCTAACCCAACTCTTCTCGCAATTCCCTACCCGCTTAGTGAATTCATTTCACAACACTCTAAATGTATATGTGTTAGTTGTATGTGTTTGTTTGGGTTTTCAGATCTTTCCGTGACATCATTATTTCGCATATAAAAGACCTTCACAATCTCTTACCCACAAACACTTTCTCAAAAGTAAATGATTTTGATAAATAAAGTTTGTATTTATTGAAATAAATGTTAAAGTTATAAAATTTGAATCAAAATAAAATAAACCTACTAAAAATGTAAAACTAAAACTAATAAAATATATCAAAATGGATGTTGAATTAAAGAGCACAAAATTTTAAAAATATGGTGAAATTAGATCATAAAAAATTAAACGAATTAAAAGATATTTAAATTTAAAATTAAGGTGATTAATTAGTTAAAAAGTGGCGATGTATTACTTTATTATCGGGCTCTTATTTTAGTTTGTTAGAATTCCTCCTTTTTGTTATTTTTAGTTAGAGAAGTTATACATATCACTTAACGATTGTAGCCCTTATCTTAATTTCACATGAGCTCATGACTTAAATGTTTTATATTAAACTAGTTGATATCTGCAATGCACATGGCGATAAATATAGTTATATAATAAATATAGTAAATGAATGCTAACCCAACTCTCCTCGCAATTCCTTACCCGCTTAGTGAATTCATTTCACAACACCCAAATGTATATGTGTTAGTAGTATGTGTTTGTTTGGGTTTCCGTGATCTTTCCGTGACATCATTATTCCGCGATATAAAAAGACCTTCACAATCTCTTACCAGAAACACTTTCCAAAAGTAAATGATTTTGATAAATAAAGTTTGATTGATTGAAATAAAGGTTAACGTTATAAAATTTGAATAAAATAAAATAAACCTACTAAAATGTAAAACTAAAACTTATAAAATATATCAAAATGGATGTTGAATTAAAGAAAGATAAAATTTTAAAAATATGGTGAAATTAGATCATAAAAAATTAAAGGAATTAAAGATATTTAAATTTAAAAATAAATGTGATTAATTAGTTAAGAAGTGGCATACAATAATTCCCATTATTAGGCTCCTTATTTTAGTTTGTTAGCCCTCCTTTTTGTTATTTTTAGTTAGAGAAGATACACGTCGACAATGATTCGGCCCTTATCTTAATTTTTTGGGTTCACAACTTAAACGCTTTATATAGTAGTATAGATTATAGATATTTGAACTGTTTTTGTTGAAGTTATGGTGCACCACGGCATGGTAGGTTTGGAGTTGGATTAGAGCGTGTGGTGATGCTCTTTTGTGCGCTCGATAACATACGCAAAACGTCTCTTTTACCTCGTGACCCACGAAGGCTAGAACCATAAGATGGATTTTCCAAGCTGTGTTTTTGGTGGTCTTTTAGCAACATGTAAAAGTCAGAGTCTACAACTTTTTGACATTGTTGATATTTAATTGTTGGCCTAGTAGGTCTGAATAACCAAGTTCTGAAATCATGTATGCGTGACTTAAATTTCTAATTTATAAGCTGCTTTTGTTGCACAAAATTTATAAATTTATCCTGAGTTTGTGACTTGAGATTATCGAAGTTAATTTCTTTTAACAAAGTTCATGTATATGAAAACAGTGAATAAAGCTTTACGTTGATGCATGATATCATATTTTCTTTGTCATTGTTCGTTCTTATAACATGTAGCGGAATTTTTTTTCTATTAGAAGTGATGTACGCGATCGAACCTTAAATTGAAGAATTAATTACTAAATCAAAATCTGGAACATTAGTGGATGGAAATATTCGACGGCAACTCGAATGTAAGAGTGCGTTTACTTGGGAAAAATATTCTTAATTTTCTATTTTTAGTTTTGTAAACATGAGGGGACTAAATTTTCCACAAACGTATAAAACACGTTTATATGACATTTTTTTCTATTTTGAAGAAAAGAATGTGAGTTACAAAGGAAACGAGGAAAACTCAAAAAATACGTTTTCTAGTTTTCGTTGTTAAGTTAGGAAATGCATGTTTTGTGTTTTGTAGAAAATGTGTCGGAAAAAATTTGATTTGAACGCAATTCTCATTTTTCTTGTTTTGTACAAACATTTTCTAGAAAACAAAAGTATTTTCTTTTAACTACAAGGATGCGCACATTTTGGCATACAGCTGAGATTGGTTCTAGAATTGAACAACCTAGAGGATTGATTTTGAATCTGGTTAAGGACTAGCAAACAAAATTTTTTTAAAAGAAAATTGAAGCAACATACAAGAAGGGTTTGCACGTTTTATGCCAATGTTTAAAGGTTTTGCATCAAGACTTTTGGTCTATGTAAACTTTTGTCAGATTTCGCGGGTTTACCTAGCCGATAAAAATAGACTTCCATGGAATCCTTGTAATCATTGAGAACCTCGTAAGCATATTCGAGGACCAAATAGGCAAATAGAGAAAAAGCTATTGTTTTTTTCTCAAAATTTTGAGACATGACGATTTCTGGTTCACAAGAATCCGCGACATCCTCACCAAATCTTACACGGATTCTATCTTCAAATTTCAAACCCATTAAAAAACGCCAGATATATATCTTTCGAAAATCAAAATGCGTATATATCCAGCGTCGATAAAAATCGTTGTCTATGTGCACTAAAAACTTGTCTGAAAGAATATATACGCAATTATTCACTTTGGGAGGGATATATGCATTTTGCCAAAAAAATGGTCTATAACGTGTAAAACCTTGCTTTTTTATCTGTAGCCGTAACTTTTTCTTTTTATCAAGGTCTGGTTGGCCTGATTCATAGACCGTTGGAAAGATATAATCCTCCTCCAAAACTGTGTTCATTAGATCTAAAGATTCCATTTTAGGATCAGTCAGGGTTGACTTTCGCATAGCATTTGTTCAATACTCTGCACAAGCCATTCTTATCTCTTACTCTGGGATCTATTGCATCATTCTTAAATCTCAAGGACTACAGCGTGCACCAATAACATAACATACTTAACTGATACATCTCTAAACCGACAAACCCCCAACTCCCATTTAAAATTGGCTTTGACCTCAATTTTACAGAGAGAAAAACAGTCCGTGTTCTCTCATCTTAAAACTTGAAATGTTAAAATAAGAAAAAGAACAAAATAGCATAACGATAAAGCAGGAGCCGATATAGATCCACCAAGAATCCACAATGAAAAATCCGGAGGTCACCTGTTCAAGCTTTCGCCGGTTCTCTATAAAAATTATTCAATAATCTATGAATTACTTCAGCTACTCATCAGTTACACATCCATTCGAAGCGGACTGGACGTTCTTGATGTACTGGGAAATAGGAATGAATGTAAACATTAGATTTAAACGAAAAAAGAACATTACGGGTGCGTTTAGTTAGAGAAAAAAAATTCTTAGTTTTCTATTTTTTGATTTGGAAAAAAAGGAAGGAGGTCAATTTTTCATAAAACATAGAAATCATGTTTGTATGATATTGTTTTCTATTCTCAAGAAAACAAGAGGGGTTACAAGGAAAACAAAAAAAATGTGTTTTGTAGTTTCCCTTGTTAAGTTGGGAAATGCATGTTGTGTACAAAACATTTTGTGGAAAACAAGGGTATTTTCCTCTTAACTAAACGCAACCTACACTTCTACTTTTTAGGTCAACCTAATATTTGTCTTGTTTTGTATGACATTTTGAGTTTGTTATGAATGTAGCATCAACACGTGCTACATCCAATTAGACGTCTTAATTTTGATCACATCCAAGAAATGCCACAATTATGAAGCTTAGTTGGCAATGTCTGTCATGAAGTCAAAAGTGGCCTATGTTGAGACATACCTTGTAAAGAACACCTCTGTCAGCCTTGTATGGTGGGGCAGTCCATGACTTTCTTCGCTCGTCTAGCTCTTTGTCTGTTAACTGAACGTCCATTCTTCTCTTGCTGATGTCTATCGTGATTATATCTCCATTTTCAATTAGTCCGATTGGGCCACCTTCCTAAAAACACATTAAAATCCCAAAATTAAAAATATAATTACAAGCATAAGCTTTAGTTTATGATCTTAAGGAGGCCATTTAGCTGAAAGGTATTGTGATTTATTGTGAAAACAAAATAATTAGAGCAGTAACCTGTGCTTCAGGGCAGATGTGTCCAACAACATATCCATGAGAACCACCAGAAAATCTTCCATCTGTCAACAAGGCAACTTCCTGCATGATTATAAATTTGCAATTTATCAGAAGAAACAGATACTATCATGGCCAATTAATTAACAAAGGAAAAATATTAAAGATATATTAGCTGAAAGACGTTCTTTCACAAATTAAGAAGGTACCTTTCCAAGACCTGCTCCCATAATTGCACTTGTTGGTGTAAGCATTTCTGGCATACCAGGTCCCCCTTTAGGCCCCTCTCCTCTAATAACAACTACCTTCCCCTGATACATGGTTTTCAAAGAAATATACCCCTTTAGAATATATCATAGCAAGGGACTCTACAAACTCTGCTTCAAAAAGAGAGAATCATACACAGTTCTCAAATTTTTACGTTAAAACGAATGATAAACTACGAAAGATTATTATTTAAAATAGCATTAGTTACCTAAAGGGCATGTATTAACTTTACACAAATAGATACTATTTAAGTTTTCATAAGCAGAAGGGGACTCCTTTTGGATACGTCGCATAATGTGGTCAAAATATACCTTAAAACTGGCGGGATCTTCAGAGATAGCTGCAATCATGGACTCCTCACCCTCAAAGACCAAGGCAGGACCTACGGAACATTTATCAAAGTCAACAATTTGAAATTACACCGAAAACTGAAGTGAAGAAACTGAAACATCAGAAGAGAAGTAGAAAAGCACCAGAGAAATATAACCCTTCTTTTCCTGTGATCTTTGCCACAGAACCATCAGGTGCAAGATTTCCATACAATATTTGAATGTGACCAGTTTCCTTTATGGGGTTTGTTGGTGGTCTTATTATTTGCTGTGAAAAAACAACCCATATTTACTTTTTAGCTTAATAATCTATACTTTTGATAATAAAGGGGCGAAATAAGAAGCTGTAATTACCTGTCCTTCAGACAAAGAAGGAAAGAGTTTCGCGTTTTCTGCAAGAGTCTTCCCAGTAACTGAAAATAACAAGAAAATAATAAATAATGCTGCTAATGTACAAAAATGTAAAAGCATTTTTATCATGCCTACCGGTTATACAATCTCCATCTAGATACCCGAGCTCCAATAGGTAGCGTAGGACTGCTGGCGTTCCTCCAATCTAAAGCAACTCGAAAAAATTTGGAATCAGCATGAGGAAGGACAAAATACCCGAAGAGAGGAGAAAACAATCAAAACATATTCTGCTTCTGATATATAGAATTAGTCAAGTATCAAGCAATGTTTTGGACAAATAGTTTCATACCCGCTGCATCAAAACTCATCTGATCATCTCTTTATTATTCACAACATTTCCCTTTTAGTCATTTTGAGTATTAATTTCTGAAAGAATCAGAATTTGACAAACACTCAAAAACTAATAATCTGATTACACATGCATATTTTAATTATCCAAACATTATTCAGTTTGCAAGAATTACTTTCATTAGAACCTTTTATCTGATTATTTTAATTATCCAAACATTATTCAGTTTGCAAGAATTACTTTCAAAACACACATCTAACCACCCACGTATGAATGTACATTTCTGACCTTATGTATGTCTTCCATGACGTATTTTCCACTAGGCTTGAGATCCGCCAGAAAAGGGACTGCATCACTGACCTTCTGGAAATCATCAAGTGTCAAGTTCAAGCCAACCGACCTGAAACAAAACCATAGCTTAATAAGTTATCATATGAAATCCAATCATCTTTCTCAGAAGAAAAACCCAGCCCACGTGCCACTTACCTGGCAATGGCTATCAGATGTAAAACCGCATTTGTGGACCCTCCAAGAGCCATAACAGTGACCATCGCATTACGCAAAGATTTTGGAGTGATAATGTCCTTTGGCTTCAAGTCCATTTTAATTAAATCAAGAATATACTTTCCAGCTAAGCGGCATTCATCCAACTTTAATGGATCTTCTGCAGGCGTCGAAGAACTTTTGAAAAAAAAAAAAAAAAAAAAAAAAGAAAAAAAAAGATGGATCAGTAAGTCAAAAAATTCAACTGGATATTTGAGAAACTATAATTTGCAAAAATTTGTGCACCTGTAAGGAAGGGACATTCCCATTGCTTCAATGGCAGAAGCCATGGTATTCGCAGTATACATTCCACCACAAGCCCCAGCTCCAGGACAAGAATGCTTTAGCACGTTTGTTCTTTGTTCATCGTTTATAGAACCGCTTACAAATTCTCCGTAAACCTGTAATATTATTGGACAACTATATAACTTTTGGTTTTGGATATGTAATTTAAAATTGTTTGCTGGTATATCAAGTGTACCTGGAAGGCAGATACTATGTCGAATGTATGGCCTTCAAAATGACCTGGCTGCATAAATATAAATAAAGAAGTTTAACAAACAAATAAAGTTTTATATTAGGGACTTATCAACTAGCAACATAGAATGGACTGTAACCTTAATGGTTCCACCATAAATCATTATACTTGGCCGGTTCAAGCGACCCATAGCCATAATCGTACCGGGCATCTGCAATATAAGGTTCAAATAACGTTACATAATCCAATTCCAGGGTTTGAAACTATTACAGTTATGGTCACAGATGCTCTAACTGTAACAATTTAGCAGACATGTAGCAAGTCCATTACCGACAAAACTAAGTATCAGTAAATCAGTCACAATAATCAGTTCATAATGCATGTGTAAACACCACATGATATCAACAATCATATGTAAACTGGGATAGCATGTAAAGCTAAAATCAACATCCTTAAACAAAATGGCCATCAAGTTTGAGATTTTAAAGAGTACTACTACTACCCATTAAAAGTAGGCTCGCAAGCAAACCATAGTTACAAAAATGCTTACAACTTGCATATCAAACATAGGCCCCAGCAACCACAACTCAAACTAGAACAAAATAGAGTAAAAGGCTTGTCGGGAATGCATTTAAAAGTGATTGTCTAACTATTGCATTTAGAAGTTAAACAGTTAATTAATTCATGGTGTTAGCCTAAACTGATGCTGATTGTGATTAGTTTAAGATCAAATAATCAGTTTTTGATGACCCAGATTAAACAGAGGTCATTTTACATGCAAATCCTTAGAATTCAGTCAATTCACAACACAATTATACTATTTATTTCCATACTACTAATAAGCCAATAATCAGAATTTGCCAACATTCAAACAACTTAAGGGTCTTTGTATAAGCTTATTTTTGGGCTTATGAGCTTATCTCATTTCGGCTTACGTTTCATAAGCTCCATATGTTCTGGCTTTTATATTTTCAACTTGCCGGCTCATCTAAGCTTGTTATATCGTAATAAGCTTATAAAAACGAAAAGAACTTACATTCTTATCGCAACCAGGAATAGAGATATTCCCATCATACCATTGAGCAGACATAACAGTCTCAATACTATCAGCAATCAAATCCCTAGACTGTAAACTATAACACATCCCTCTAGTCCCCATAGAAATAGCATCACTAACACCAATAGTATTAAACCTAAAACCAATCATATCAGCTTCTTTCACACCCTCTTTCACAGCTTCACTCAGTTTCAACAAATGCATGTTGCAAGTATTCCCTTCATACCACACTGATGAAATACCAATCTGGGGTTTGTTTAAATCATCATCTGATAACCCTACTCCGTATAAGATTGCTTGTGATGCTCCTTGGGACTTGGGTTCTGTGATTCTTGAGCTGTATTTGTTCAGTTTTGGTGTGGTGGTGGTTTGTGGTGGTGGAGTGGTGGTGGTGGTTGTTGGGGTGGCGGCGGCGGCGATTATGGTGGTGGCTCGGAGTGAAAGTGAGGTGGGTTTGTGGGTGTGTGGAGTTATGAAGGTGGTGTTTGGGAATGTTGAAAAGATTGAAGCTTGCATGGTTTACGGCGGTTTATGGTGGAGATGACGGCGGTAAGTGCTGTTTTGTGGTTGGTGGGAAGATATATGGTATAGTGGATGTTTTTTGTCTAACAAGTTTAAAGTTGTAAACACAAAGTATCATTATTTGGTTTGTATATGGGTTTAGAATTAAATTTGGATTTGAGAATAGTTTGAAAATTTTGAGAAATGTTTGAAAAAAAGTAAGAGTGGAAAAATATATTATTATATTAAGCAGTCCGGCAGAAATTTTTGATGTGAGTTCAGCTTTTTATAAAATTCCAACGACCCATAAGTTTCTTTCAACAAATCAGATTAGAAGGCGTAGAGAATCATTTTGAATAACTATAATTATGATGCGTGGTTGTATAGCAGAAATATCTGATTTAAAGAAAATTATGTGAGTCATCTAAGTGTGAGATTACAAAAGCAACGGCGTTATGTAGTTGATGATATTATATTATAGTTTAGATGTATAACCAACGCGTGTGTACTCTTGTTTTGTCGATAATTTAGGTAGTGATAACTATTTTTTTTTACATGTACAGTTTATTATTTGGTGTGTGAACTTTTAAACTTGAACCTTACAAATTTAATATCACCATAATAATATTATCTTGTACTATCAATTTGATAAATATTTAAGATTGTTTAAAGTTTATTTATTTGGGGACAAATAATTATCACTAAAGATAACAATATTATTTAATTTTTGTCACTCTAATAAACTTACATAACATTATTGATATCTTAGGACAAAAGGCTATATACAATATATATTTACTTTTAAAAGACAATTCATATATCTTTAGTTCTAAGTTAAGCTTAAGACCAACAATTTTCAAAATAACATTATACTAATGACAACGATACGTGTCAAAGCAAAATAAACAACAAAATTTTACAATTCTTGGTCTATCATTTTCCAAATTTGTCATGGGTTCTACAACTACTTATCATTTCTCATATAATTTTGTCAAATTTGAAACACTGTTCGATCAGGGTTGAATTGAAAATAAGTCAAATTAAATCGGTCAACCCGTCGGGTTGAAGTGTCACGTCAACCCGATGTATTAATAGTTTAGCTTTTGAAATATATGTCTTCAACATTTCCACTTTTATTTTCAACTTTTCACTTTTTACTTTTTTTTCCTTTATATATAGTATATAGCACGGTATGTTGTCATAAAATGTTTTATGTTTGTTTCATTTTAATTTCATACTAAATCGGACCAATTACACACACATCATTGCATCCTTCACTAAACTAAAATAGCATATAGTCTTAAATACACATTCAGTTAATCAAAACAAATAATGAAGATAAATCTTAAATATTAGAAGGTACTCACATGAATGCCATGGCAGTCTCTGGATGACTATTTTAGAATGAACAAATGTTTTTCATTTTACGCCTAATTCAAGTAAGTTCTCTCTTTTCAACTCCGCTTCTTCCCGACTACTAAAGAAAACTCATAAAATATATCAAAATGGATGTTGAATTAAAGAGCACAAAATTTTAAAAATATAGTGAAATTAGATCATAAAAATTAAACGGATTAAAAGATATTTAAATTTAAAAATAAATGTGATTAATTAGTTAGGAAGTGACACGTGTCACCCCATTATTGGAGCCTCTTTATTTTAGTTTGTTAGAGCCCTCCTTTTGTTATTTTTTAGTTAGAGAGTGGACGTATCGCCACCAATGATTAGACTCCTTATCTTTTTTTTTTAATTCTTTCCATAATAAGCAAGTAAAAAGTCGATTTTTCTAATTTTAGAAGGCCTAAATACATTATAAAGTAGTATAGATAACTCATTTCATATCATTTTATGTATTATGTAACTGAATAATGAAATACATACTAAATACGATATTAATCTAAGTCATCCTTGGAGAATGCTATATGTAAATGATCGTAGTCAAAACTTTCTATGTCTTCACACTCCAAATCTTCTTCCACATCCGAAGAGCCCTCTTCAAACAGATTAACTCCAGGCATTGTAGCAAACTCTTTTGTTTGATCATCTCTTACTTGTTGATTGATATCCCGCTCTGCTTGTGCTTCATCCCTTTTTTCAAGTTCTTTGTTCATCTCCATTTCGATTGGGTAGTACCCAATGTTCTAAAAGGCGTGAGGCGTGGCATGGCGGCATAGCACGCCTCAAGCCTTACAAGCCTTTGCGTTTCATAAGGCGTGCTTAAAGGCGGCAAAAAATATTTATAGATTTATGTATTTATAATTTTGTATCATTTTTAAGAGCAATTTCAATAACTAAAGCCCCAATCCAAAAAACGGGCCCAAATATGAGGCCAAAATAGAATTAAGTTTTGAAATAACGAGGCAAGAAGAAATAGCCCAAATACTAGAAATTCAAGCCTAAATCAGTAAATCCTTAAATTCTTCTAAAATGGCGCCACGCCTTACCAAAAGGCGCGCCTTTTCACGCCTTATCTCACGCCTTTTCACACGACGCCTAGACCTCGCGCCTTGGTTCATTTCGTGGCGCCGAGGCACGCCTCGCGCCTTGGCGCACCTTTTAGAACACTGGTAGTACCAATCGTCAGGAGGCCATACATGTTCTTCCGCAGCTCTGGTTTTTTTTCTTCAACAATCTCTACATTGTAAGAACAGAATAATTTTACACTCTTATTTTTTAAATAAGACTTTCCTAATCCATACTCAATATACACTTGAAATAATGATGTTCTAAATTATTAAAATTTCAAACCAATGCTTATACCTTCTTTGATGGTTTGGTCCTCTGCCCTTTGTTCCTCGATGCATTGTTTTCTGAAACAATAAAAACAAAGCAGTTAGTTTTCATATAATGAATAAAAATAAAATTAATATAAAAATCGATTCAACAAATCATGTTCTACTTGATGTCCTTTCCGTTTTTTTTTTCTTCGAAATCGCATTCGCTTCTTGATATTTTGTTTGGTGCAGACATGATTTTTGCATTATCCAAATATTCTACAAAGATTAGAGGTTTTTGAGTTGAATATGATGCAGTGCTAACTGTTTGTCAGTTGCAGTTTTTATAATCATAATTAGGAAAACCAATAGACTAATAAGTAGCCTTACATGATACTTCTTTTTAGTGTAGAGTTTCAAAAAACATGTTCAGACAGATTTAAAGTTCAATTATTACATTTTACACATCTAAATATATATATTTGTTTTATTTAATCTTTAAGGTTATATATTTTATCACATTTGAATTCAACATAAGTTCTATTAATAACATTTTTTCATGCAAACATTAAACAACTTGTGAAAACAACATATTATTATAGTTTAGCATGATTTTTGTTGACCAATTTCCCAACCTTGGCATACCACAATTTGTATATGGTGGCGAGATTATCGACATTCACAACTACATTCACTTATAAGTTACCTTTAGTACATGCTACTATAATCTCTTATAAGCTTATCTAAAAATAGTGAAATACATGTCTTTTAGCTCATTTTGCGCATTTTATTATGTTACAATATTATGTAAATGCGGATTGCAACCGAATGACAACGTAAGTATAACATATGTTTGACTTATATTGAACACATGCTACGTGTAACAACAAGAGTCTAAAGAATTTCATGAACATGCCATATCCGAATAACGAATTCACAATGGAAGGGTATAACGAGTTGATATATGATGAGACATCGTACAACGTAAATGAATTAAAAGAGCGACATAAAACATTGTATGGCGTTTGACATCCGAACAAAAGGTATTTATGCAGCGGTCATGGATGCGTAGACAATAACAAGGGTGGAATGTTCTTTGTGTATGGATACGGTGGGCTGGTAAGACATACCTTTACAAAACAATGTCTTGCATTACGTTCAAAAGGTGATATAGTGTTGAATGTTGCATCTAGCGGTATTGCGCCGCTATTGTTGGAAGGAGGAAGGACAACACATTCCGGTTTGCAATTCCAATAAATATAGTGGAAGATTCGATGTGCCACATTCCTTATGTGATGACCTCATGATTTGATCGACAAGCGAAGCTCATTATATGGGACGAGGCTCCTATGATTCATCATATTGTTATGAAGCATTTGATAGGACACTTTGAGATATTTGCGAGTTAGACCCGTCTCAACCATCTAACCGTTTTTCGATTGGAAAAGTTGTCCGGTTGGTGGTGATTTTCGCCAAATTCTTCCTATCATCCCTAATGCAAGCCGTAATGATGTCGTACATGCCACTATTAACTCTTCCTATCTGTGGCAACATTGCAACGTTATGAACTTAACAGTTAACATGAGATTGGGTTCTGGATCAACCGAATCTGAAAGAAAAGAGATACAAGATTTTCTTGATTGGATTTTAGACATTGGTAATGGAAACGTTGGTGGTACTAATGATGGCGATTCGACCGTTGTATTTCACGATGGGATGTTGATACCGAATCCGATGATTATCTTTGGTTCAATAATTGATGCAACATACCGCGTTTGCTTGAAAACCTATGGAATCACAATTTTTTCGTGAAAGGGCCATTCTTTCACCAACTCATGAAATGGTAGATATGATTAATGAACGCATGTTGGATTTGATTGAAGGAGATGAAACGTTATACGAATCACAGATTATGTTTCTTTGGATGATTCAGACACAAATTTTGATGATTCTATATACACTACAGATTTCTTAAACGGTTTTAGGATGTCCGGTCTACCACAACATGCAATAAAGTTAAAGATTGGTACTCCTGTAATGTTAATGCGAAACATTGATCAAAAAGCATGATTATGCAATGGAACAAGGCTTCAAGTACTTAGGTTGGGAATCAATGTTATTTAAGCCAAAATCATAGCTGGTGGAAATGTTGGTAGGATTTGCGCTATTCCACGTATGGTAATTACTCCTTCAGACACAAAAATGCCATTCAAATTTAACAGAAGGCAGTTTCCTATTTAAGTATGTTTTGGTATGGCGATTAATAAAAGCCAAGGGCAGACATTTTCACAGGTAGGTTTGTATTTACCAAAGCCGGTCTTCTCACACGGTCAACTATATGTCGCTTTGTCAAGAGTTAAAAGCAAGCGAGGATTGAAGGTTCTATGTCTTGATAGTAACGGAAACTATTGCAACTCAACTGAAAATGTAGTTTATAAAGAAGTCTTATGTCAGATTTGAATATTTAAACATTTTTTTGTGTTCACAACATTTTCTTGGCGCATAAAACCGGCAGTTTGTTCCTCAAGTACACTTATTTAGCAATACAATGTTTTTAATGCTATACATATGAATACACTCAATGAACGTAGACCTTGCAAATGTTCATTGTTCCTAAATAGTTCTACATCATATACCTTGGACTACCCGCAAATGACGACGACAACAAGACCTTGGACTACCCTATTGGCTGTTTGTGAACATCAAGATGAATAGACGAAGATCCTATGCTTATAAACCTCAAGCATATGTTGTATTAATAGGTTTGCTTTTGTTTCGTATACATTTTTTTGCGACATATAGAATGTTTAAAATTACATTCACATTTATGAAAGCACTTACTTTATTTTTTGGTAGTATATTTGTATATACTTATCTTTTATTGTTGATCGTTTTTGTGGTTCAATTACAAATTCATGGTCACATACATTAAATTACAATTAAATGGTAAAAACTCAAACTACTTATTAACGTCATCAGAATCATCAAACATATATGTTCAGGTTGTGTTCAAAAAATTAAATTATTAAATACAATACAACTGACATTTTGTATTTTGTAATGTCAGAACGAGTACGACAATTCAAGTCTATTTGTTCACTTGTGCATATTTCTATAATGTTTGATTAATGTTCGTTCAATAGACTATTATATTATCCACATGTCTTTTTTTATATAATTAGCTAATTTTAATTTTCCATACAACTTAAGTACTTTTATTTCAATAATCCATTTTATTTTAGTATTCACAATGTTATTCTAACTATGATTAGTAATGTTTAAATGAAGCTAGTTTCGCCCATCGGCGGGTTATAGCTAGTATAGTATATAGCCGAGTACTCGCGCGTTTTGGCGGCTGGTATCCTGTGACGATTAACCGCAGAAATAGATCTCGATGAGACCTCATTAACCAGCTTGTATCGGTTTTAACGGGTCCTCTTTGGTTCATTTAGGGATGGCTTTAGTTGGTTAGCCTGACCAGTGGCGACACCGGTTCCCGGTTGAACATGTTGGTCCGGTCCGGTTTTCAAAACTATATGTAACATCAACTTGTTAACTTGTATGAAGTTTTGTGTGTGTTATTAATTTGTATAATGTATATAATAACATGTAGTTTTCATTTTAGGGCGTTTTAAAAATATCATTAATTAGTGTGTTTAATTATTTTATATTTTGGATTATGTTGTAGATTCTTTTAATTGTACGTTATGAAAATTTTATTGTACTTTTTAGTAAGGGGTGTTTTAATTGGTTGTTTTTAATTTGGTACGCGTGCTTTTAATTGGTTGTACAATGTGAATAAATTATTGTACTTTTAATTAATGATGTGTTTTTATAAGCGTATTTATTACACTATGCATTTCTCTCTCATTTCACCAATTTCAACAATTAAACTTTTCAACTTTGACCGTTTTTCTATTATATGTAATACGAGGCTACAAAAACCCGTGCGTTGCACCAATTGGTTAAGGGTTGAATATATACGTGTTTCATTGTTCGTTAGCGCCCTTCCTTCTGCTGGCTTCGCCTTATATATTCATCTCTTTTTTCAAATGGAGATTTAGGGATCTCTCTTGTTCATAGATTTTGAAACCATATGATTTTGCTTTCATCAACGCAACTCACAAAGCTGTTGTTACATAAGGGGCAGGTCGGGACTCCGGATGATGGGCAAATAAGTCAAAATATGTAATGTTTTGTAAGTGTCAAATTGGGTTGATCCAAACACTTCTAGAATGAAGTAACACCCCAAAATCACATAAAGTGTGTGTTGTAACACCCCAAAATCACAATGTGACGGAAGACTATTTGGGGTATTACTTAGAGGATCATAGTCACAAGTTATAAAAAGCGGCTCTAAAGAGGCGTTTTAATAAAAAGTAGTTACCATTTCATAAATCTCGTGTTTTAGAAACACAAAAGGAATACCACATGTTTTGAAGTTACACAAAGATAGTTTAAATATTTATGAAATGATAACTTTAATTGAAAACAACACCACTTCAAGTGTCCCATGACATCCGCTCCACGCCTTCATGATATTCTAATTAGTACACGAGATGAACATGCTTAAAAAGTCAACAAAAGTTGAGTGATATTCATAGGTTTAAATAATAAGTTGAACACAAGTAAGAGATGATAATTGCTTGAATACAATCACCATGGAAAACATAGATTATTATTATGCACTAAGCTCATGACACCAAACTAGCGCATACACCTAATTCTTGGCGTAAGTAATAATATTGCCCTCGAGATGGAATTGCCAATTCCATAGTTAACCAAATATAGTGCGCCCGGTTATTTCCGATAACCGAGTCGGGTCGTTAATTCCCATAGTACTATCCACAATATTCGCGTTCACTAGTAAGTGATTAATGGTTCATGATGTAAGGGACTTATGGCGGGCAACTTAGGCTATAATAATAATGATCGAGATAAGCATCTGGTTTAAGAAAAGACTTGTGTTCTAGTTTATAGCATGCATCTCCTCGCGGGGTTTGAAAGAAATAAGTAAAGGCGAGGCTATGAACTCACCTTTGCAAATGGTATCCGAGTAGTGTAAGGTCAAGTAGTATGAGCACGAAGTGCACCGTCGTCGCGACCTATAATTAACATGGCAAGTCTTAGTTTATTGTTTTTATCCATGGTTTAATGTATTGAAAGCGGTTGAAGTATTTTCAAGAGTTTGAGTTTATTGTTGCTTGTGTGACAATGGTTAAGTTTAAATAAGTTTGAAATGCTTATAAGTCTTTAGCTCTTGAAAAAGTGAGTGGGACGAGTTCTGAAACATTAGTATAAGAGTTGGCTCGAGTATATTTATTAAAGTGGAAATATTTATAAATCAACTTATATTTATTTGATTTTGTTTAGTTTTGAAAAGTATATATATATATGTACAATATATATTTTATCTAAGTTGTGGGAAAATATTATATTTAGAAAAGTATAATATTTTCTAGTTTATGCAAATGTGGTTGTCAAATAGAAATATGTACCAATTTTATTTATGTGCGAAGACTTGTAGAAAATATAAATTTATTATCTTTTAGAAGTTTTAGGATGGGAAGCGTTAAGTGTAGATCTTGGAGGGATCAAAGTTGTAAAGATTTATATAAGTTTCAAATTTTATAAGGATTTTAAGAAAATGTGTTAAGTGGTTCAAAGTCGAGGGTTGAAATCGTAGCTATCAATATTAGTTTACAAGGCTTATAAAAGATCTTGAGAAATATGATAAGAGGTGCGAAGTTGGGGGACTGGATTTGTCAAGTTACGAAAGTTACAAGTATTACACACAAAAAAAAATGGGTAACTGCCATGAGGCAGTTTCGAACCCACAACCTCTCCTGCCAACAGACAGCGCTCCCACCAAATGAGCCAAGGGCCCTTTTGTGTTAGGTTTCTCGTTAGTACTATTTAATTGTTATTCATTGTTTCATGCTTGATTTGTATTTCTTCACAGTAGCCATGTTGAAACTTTTGCATGCAATGCAAGAGCAATACATCTTCTCTTGTTTGGTGATTTTTAACAAAGATGTCGAGTGTACCAAGGATACAATCTAAGCCTTACATTCGCGTTTATTGTTAGTTTGAAATAGGTTAACAACAAAGCGAGTTTCTATTCATTCAAGTTTATTAGTTAGTTTGAAATGGGTTGTCAACAAAGCGAGTTTCTATCCACTCAAGTTTATTAGTTTGTTCGAAATGTTGTTGGTTTGAAATGTAGTTGGTTTGACAACGTAGCTAGTTATAATGAGGTCGTGTACAAGTGTCGTGAAAATGCATCGATGTGTTTTAAATGGTTAAGAAACTATATCGTCCTATATATGGAAAAGAAAAGAAAGGACTTACGACACCAAGAATGGTGGTGGAGAATACGTGTAGACAAGAATGGTAACCAAAGAAACCCGATATGCTTTCCAAAGTGAACCCGACTACCTTGCTTCTAAACCTTTATGCTCGTTATCAAGTAACCTTAGTTTTCCTTTGAGTGTTTGGAAGTTTAATGAGTTTGAAGAGGGTGTGGAAGAGTAAGAGTGTCGACGTGAGCTAGAGTAAACCAAGAAAACCAAACTTTCAATGCTATACTTTGCATCCACTTAGAGGTTTTGAATGAAATTTTGTAAGTGAAATATGTGATGAGCTATGGCTCGTGGGTTTTAAGAAGAAAAGAGGAGAAAACCTTTGGTTAAAGACCAAGAGTCTTTGTTGAGCTTGGATACATGCAATCTTGATTTTACTTGTATCTAGGGAGTATTTAGGAAACAAGCAAATGGGTTTATGGTTTTGTGTGGTATTCATTGCTACAAGGACAAGAAGGAAGAGGAGATGAGTTGTGTGCATGGGGAACATGTTTCCTTTTGTCTCAAAGTCAACTTATCTAGATACATGATGGATATTGAGTTTATTTCTCAAACAAAGTTTCAAGGTTAGTGCATTTACAAGGTTTTGGATGAGATGGGGGTACTTGTGGGTACATTCGGTTACAAGTAGGTATAAAGAAAAAGAAAGAAAAGATCTCAAATTTTTGTTATGTATATCGTGTCCCGTTTGAGCTTAAATGTGAGTCACGGTGTTCCGGTTTGATGTTTTTGACTAACGTGTAATATATAATTTTTGGCATGTTTTTATAAAGGTAACAATTAAAATAAAATAAAATATTAATTCTAACTCGTAGAAATATTTATTTGACTTTAGCCATAACTAATTTAGTGTCGGTACGCGTGCGGCTCGTAAGACAAGAAAATTTCTTGTGAGGCGATTTCGATTATCGGTAATTATCGGGCATGATTAAATAAGACTACTCGGAGTTGCATAAATTTTATGCAATAAAATGAAACGTACATGCTAAAATGCTCAATTTAGCTCAAATAAGTTTTGATAAACAATCTAGTTTATTAATATGAAGATTGATGATAGTGAAATTTTACGGTGGCTACTGATACCAACCCTTAAGAGAATTCCGTCCATGAATTTTAGTTCTGATGGTTGTCGGAGTTGAATTTGCAAAGAGATGTGGGTACTTAACACGCATGGTGTCTTGGCGCTCAGCGTGTACTCGGTCCTCTCTTGGAGTTCCATCTAACTTTGGCGATAGGGATGCGACTTTGCTTAAGTCGCTTGACTTCCTATCCATGATTTCAATTGGTTCTTCGACAAAGTTGAGCTTGTCATCGAGTTTAATCTCTTTTAGTGAAGCGACAAGAGATTCATCCGACAAGCATTTCTTGATTTGAGGCGTGAAAGGTAGGATGAACTCTACTAAGTTCTTAGGAGATCAAGTTTGTAAGCAACCGGGCGATTCTTTCGAGAATCTTGAAAGGGCCAATGTATCGAGGTGTAACTTTCCTCGTTTTCGAATCGAACTTTTCCTTTCCAGGTGATACTTTCAACATGACTCGATCACCAACTTGAAATTCCATGGGTTTCCTTCAACATCGGCGTAACTCTTTTGTCGATCTCTAGCGACTTGAAGTCGTTGGCAATTTGTACAATCTTTTCGGTTGTTTCTTGTACAAGCTCGGGTCCGATGAGTTGGGCATCTCCAACCTCGGCCCAACAAGCGGTGATCGACACTTTCGACCATAAAGTGCCTCGAATGGGGCTGCCTTGATGCTAGCGTGGTAACTATTGTTGTAGGAGAATTCCGCCAGCGGTAAGTGTTTATCCCAACCTTTTCCAAAGTCGATCCGCAAGCTCGAGCATGTCTTCCAAGGTTTGGATAGTCCTTTCGCTTTGGCCATCGGTTTGAGGGTGATATCGGTACTCGTATCAAGCAGTACCTAAGGCCTTTTGAAGAGATTTCGAAGTGTGAAGTAAAGCAGTATCACGATCGAAATGATGGAAATTGGTACTCCATGACGGGATACAATTTCCTTCGGTATAGTTGAGCAAGGGTTTCCATTTCATCATTTTCCTTGATGGGTAGGAAATGGCGGTTTGGTAAAGCGATCAATGATGACCCAAATGGTGTCGTAACCTCTAGCGGTCTTTGGTAGTTTGGTTATGAAATCCATAGTAATTCTTTCCCATTTCAAGCGGAAGTTCGAGTTGAGTTAACAATCCGGAAGGTTTTGACATTCGGCTTTGACTCGAAACGGTGAGACATTTCCCAGCGTCGTTGCAATTTCGACTTTCATGTTTGGCCACCAATAAAGCTTCTTGAGATCTTGGTACATTTTGTCGGATCCGGGTGAATGGAATATTTAGACTTGTGAGACTCATGCATAATGAGTTCCGTATTCCTCCATAAAGTGGTATCCAACTTCTATCGCCAAAACATAAGGTTCCATCCGATCTTTGTGCAAAACCGTTCTCGTTTTCCGGCATTCCAAAGATTCTTCGTTGGGGCGGTTTCGGGTTTGAGAGCTTGACTTGAGCTTCAAGGATTTTTGATGGAAGGGTGACTTAATTGTCATTCCCAAGGATCTTACTCGAAGAGGTTTAGGTCGATCCTTTCGACTAAGAGCATCGACTCGACATTTGCTTTTCCGGGTGATAGCGGTTTCACGATCGTAATCACTAAGCAATTCTAGCCATCGGCGTTGTCGCATGTTCAACTCCTTTTGATCGAGAATGTGTTGGAGACTTTTATGGTCGGTAAACACCGTACACTTGGTTCCATATAGGTAATGTCTCCATATTTTGAGGCGAAAACCACGGCTCCCAATTCCAAGTCATGGGTAGTGTAGTTCTTTTCGTGAGTTTTGAGTTGTCATGAAGCATAGCGATCACCTTGTTTCTTTGCATCAATACCGCACCTAACCCTAGGTGTGATGCATCCTGATGAACCACAAAATCTTCCACTCCATCGGGTAAGGCTAAGATAGGGGCTTCAAAGCTTTTGTTTCAAAAGTTGAAAAGCTAACTCTTGTTCCTCACCCGGTCAAAATTCTTCTTTTACGGGTTAACTCCGTTAGAGGTTTAGCGATTTTGAGAATCCTTGATAAATCTTGGTAGTAACCATAAGACCTAAAATTGGCGTATTTCGGTAGGAGTAGTAGGGGATGACCAATCTTTGTGACTTGATTTTGAAGGATCAACATGAAGACCATTACTATCTATCACGTGACCAAGGAATTGAACTTTTGAATCCAGTCGCACTTTGAAAACTTAGCATCTGATTCTTCTTTCTTGAGTAGCTCTAAAATGGCTTTCAAGTGTTCGCATGCTCTTCCTTGTTGCGGGAGTAAATGAGAATGTCATCAATGAACACAATCACAAATTTGTCCAAGTAAGGTTTACACTCGGTTCATCGGTCCATAAATACCGCGGTGCGTTTGTCAAACCAAATGGCATCACTTGGAACTCATAGTGGCCATATCGTGTTCGGAAGCGGTTTTGGAATATCTCCTTCTCTAACTCTCGGTTGGTGATACCCGGATCTCGGATCAATCTTGGAGTAGGCGCTTGACCCTTGCGGTTGGTCAAACAAATCATCAATTCTAGGCAATGGATATCGGTTCTTCACCGTTAGCTTGTTCGACTCACGGTAATCGATACACATCTGAAAAGATCCGTCCTTCTTTTTGACAAATAAGACCGGAGCTCCCAAGGCGAAGAACTCGGTCGAATGAATCCTTTTCGGACAATTCTTGAAGTTGGTCGGACAATTCTTGTAGTTCGAGAGGTGCCAATCTATAAGGTGCTCGTGCCACGGTGCCGCTCCGGCATTAGCTCGATTTGAAATTCTACTTGCGAATCGGAGGAAGACCGGGCAAGTCTTGAAATACTTGGGAAAGTCCTAGCCACGGGGCGTCTTTTAGTTGTTTCTCATCCGCTTTCTTCTTCTCCGTTACTTGTGCTAGAAAAATGTGGCATCCTTTTCTATGTACTGCGGTTTTGCCTTGCGAGATGATATTCAATCGGGTTTACTACGATCACCCGAATGATTAGAGTTTTGCCATTGAGAGGAAGGTGAGCGACTTTCTCGTCACGAGATGATTCTTGCGATTCTTGGATAGCCAATCCATGCCAATGGCGACATCGAAGCTACCAAGTTGGATAGGCATAAGGTCTATATCGAATGGGTGGTTTGATAAAGATAGGTTGCAACCTCGAAGGATAGTGTTAGTTCTACTATTTTTCCATCGGCTAGCTCTACTTCATATGTGGTATCTAGGGCGGTTGGGGTGATTTTTAGTAAGGTGCAAACTTAGAAGACACAAAGCTTTTGTCGGCTCGAGAATCAAATAACACCTTAGCTAAATGATGATTGAGTGAAAAGCGTACCCATGTGACGTCCGGGTTTTCTTGTGCATCTCCATCTCCTAGCACATAAGCTCTTGCTCTAGCGGGGTTGTTGTTGTTATTGTTGTTGTTGTTGTTCCGTCGGTTTGGGCACCTACTCTTGACATGCCCGACTTCTCCACATCAAAGCAAGTTATCCCCATGGGTTGGAGGTTACTTCGATGTGAGGCTTGACAATCCTTGTGGGTATGGCCCACTTTGTTACACTTCCACACTTAATAGTACAACGTCCCACATGATGCGAGGTTGCATCGAGTGCACAAAGGGTGTGGTCGGCATAGCCTCTTCCGATTGGCGGGTGTAGCGGCATAAGCCCTCACAACTTCTTGTCTGGTTTTGTTGATTGTGGTGGTTGTTTGGTTTTGGTGATATGGGTTGGGATTGTTGTTGCGGTGTTGATTGTGATTATTGCGGCCTTGGTTGTTGTTGTTGCGGTTATTGTTGTGAATGAAAGAGTTGTGGTTGTAGTTGTTTGAAGTGTTGCCTCGGCGGTCATCAAACTTCCTTTTGTTGTCGTTATTGCCTTGCGGATCCATGTTTGGGACTTGATCCATGAGTTGGTAGGAAATTGTGATCACTTCTTCCACGGTTTTGGGTTTTGATGCGTAACATTGCCCTCGATGCTTGGGTAATCCCCAATGAGATTTTCCGACAACTTAACTTCATCGGAAATCATGGAAGGGCATAGAGCTTTCAATTCTTGGAAGCGCTTGAAGTAGGTTTGAGATCATTGCCTTTAGTAGTCGGATGATAGAATTCATCTTCAAGTTTCTTGATCTCGGTCCTTGGACAGTGTTGCTTCATCATCAATTGCTTTAGTTCGGTCCAAGTGGTTTTGTAGGCTTCTTCCATGCCAATAGGTTGGGCATGAGCCTTCCACCAAGACAATGCATCTTCGGTGAGTACCGGTAGCAAATTTCACCTTGCAATCTTGAGCAATCACTTAAAAGAAATACGGTTTGGATCTTTCGAACCAATGAATAAGGCCAGCTGCGCCTTGGTTCCTTTGAAGAAGGTGGGTTTGCAATTCATGAACTCTTTGTATCCACATTTGCGATTTGCCACGACTTCATTACGGTTGGCTTGATTTGGAGCTTCATTTGCTCGAGCTGCCCGGCGGTCTTGCGACAAAAGCGACACCGATTTCATTAGTAACTAGCCTCCGAATTGCTTGAGGGGTCATCTCGGGAGTTTCGGTGAGGTAGAGGTAGTTCTTGTTCTTGCCATTTTCTAAAGACATACACTCAAATTTTAGAATCATTCAACATAATTGTGAATTATTATAAAAAATGATTTCATAATAGTCAAGATCATCACATTATATCAATAGAGTATAATCATCATAAGAAGAATCGTAACATGTTAGAACCACACAGAGAATATATATATAAATGATCACTTGATTCATACAGCGATAAATAAGAAAGATCATCATACATGAGAACATCAAGAAATAACAACCATAATGCCATATGTCTATCATCCATACATAGTGATACAAAACCATACAATGTCGCATAAATAGCTTGTTCGATAGTTTACAAAACATGCGAATACAAGGCCTTTATTAGTGCCACATGCGGCGAGGCTAAGGTACCGAAAACTAAATAGATGAATCACCAATCTAGAGGCATCGGTGTGCTCCTCAATCGGTGTTGTGTAGGTCACGGACTAGCTCTGCCGACTCATCCACCTCTCATCTCGTGCCTCAATCTACGCTCCAAGCGTGTACGAGTCTCCATGATAGTCATCCTCTCGGCGTCGTCGCACAACCCCTCAACATCTCGGCTCTGTCCGGCGGTCCTAATCTATCGACTCCATCCTCCTCTCTAACACATGGCTGCTCCACTAGCTCTCTCGCTCACGGGCACCAATCCTATCAAGCTCTCTCCATCGTACTCCTCCTTTAAGGAGCTCTCAACCTCATCTTCAATGTTCTCGACACGTACCAGCGGAACCTCATCAGCGAATGCCACAACATCCTCGGTGATCCTCAAATCGCGAACTCGGGCAACTATCAATGGAATGGTATGATGAAGGGTTCTCCGTGTAGGAAGAGTCTCGTGACAAACCGATGCTCCCAAGCTCCAGCGGCGCTAGGTGCGCCCTCCTCCGACCTCCATCGACTAATGGCGGCATCATGTATGACCAGCGTCTAGCATCGACCCTCCTACGGGCTCTCGGCTCGGAGGTACCAAACATAGCACAGTAATATGGGTCCGAATGTGTGGGTGAGAGGCGGGCTCTCTTCCAAGAGATGTCACTTTGGCTCGGTGTGCGTCACCAGGGTGATGGTGCAGGATGAGGATGAAACCGATGCAGTGGTGGTGCGGTAAATGAATGTGGTAGGTGGTGGTAGTGGTGAAAGCGGTATGAGTGGTGGTGCGAGTGCGGTGATGGTGGAAGCGAGAGGATGATGGTATGTCGGATGGTGGAACAAAAGTGATGGGTGCCTTTACTCGTTTCGGCGGTATGTATGAAGGTAGCACCCTTCTTTCGATATGGAATGGTGGCCAAGCGGCGGCGGGCTCGTGGGGTTTGAGAACCTAGCTCGCGCCGCCCGGCGAATAGGCGATGGTGATGGGCAAGAGATAGAAGATCTGGAATCGGTGGATGAGTGTGTGCGGGACATAACATCGGTGGTGATAGCCTGCTTTGTGACTCAAATATCATCATAAGTGGGGGACCAAAGGCGGGCAAGCGCTCGGTATGGTCAAAGCGGTGGGGTGTGGCGACTTCACCCTCCTCGAAGGGCTCGATCTCGGAGGACATAGGTGCAGGCGAGGTGGGAGTAGAGGCGCGAAGACATAGCATCCTCCATCTCGGTGTCGGATGTCGGTCGATAGGGTGAGTAGCGGACGACATAGTCTTGTAACAACCCAAAAGAAAATATGCACTCATAAGTAAATAAAGCCATGCGATAAATAAGATTTAGTTAGTCGCGCATAATCGCCACGCAAATCTAAATGCCTAACCAAATGAAAGCTAGCATTATAAGTTTTATCATGCAAAGTTTTACTAGTCATGTAGTATTTGCTAAGTGAATCTCCTACATGTTATCGATATGAAGTAGGCGCGGAGGACGTGAAGTGGTGGTGTAAAGCGGTCCATTTGAAAGCGTGGTTATAGTCCAATTTGTTTTGAAAATACAAGTTGGTTCTCTATAACCTAGGCTCGATGCCAATCTGTAACACCCCAAAATCACAATGTGACGGAAGACTATTTGGGGTATTACTTAGAGGATCATAGTCATAAGTTATAGAAAAGCGGCTCTAAAGAGGCGTTTTAATAAAAAGTAGTTACCATTTCATAAATCTCGTTTTAGAAACACAAAGGGAATACCACATGTTTTGAAGTTACACAAAGATAGTTTAAATATTTATGAAATGATAACTTTAATTGAAAACAACACCACTTCAAGTGTCCCGACATCCGCTCCACGCCTTCATGATATTCTAATTAGTACACGAGATGAACATGCTTAAAAGTCAACAAAAGTTGAGTGATATTCATAGGTTTAAATAATAAGTTGAACACAAGTAAGAGATGATAATTGCTTGAATACAATCACCATGGAAAACATAGATTATTATTATGCACTAAGCTCATGACACCAAACTAGCGCATACACTAATTCTTGGCGTAAGTAATAATATTGCCCTCGAGATGGAATTGCCAATTCCATAGTTAACCAAATATAGTGCGCCCGGTTATTTCGATAACCGAGTCGGGTCGTTAATTCCCATAGTACTATCCACAATATTCGCGTTCACTAGTAAGTGATTAATGGTTCATGATGTAAGGGACTTATGGCGGCAACTTAGGCTATAATAATAATGATCAGATAAGCATACAGTTTAAGAAAAGACTTGTGTTCTAGTTTATAGCATGCATCTCCCTCGCGGGGTTTGAAAGAAATAAGTAAAGGCGAGGCTATGAACTCACCTTTGCAAATGGTATCCGAGTAGTGTAAGGTCAAGTAGTATGAGCACGAAGTACCGTCACGCGACCTATAATTAGCATGGCAAGTCTTAGTTTATTGTTTTTATCCATGGTTTAATGTATTGAAAACGGTTGAAGTATTTTCAAGAGTTTGAGTTTATTGTTGCTTGTGTGACAACGGGTAAGTTTAAATAAGTTTCGAAATGCTTATAAGTCTTTAGCTCTTGAAAAAGTGAGTGGGACAGTTTACGAAGCATTCGTATAAGAGTTGGCTCGAGTATATTTATTAAAGTGGAAATATTTATAAATCAACTTATATTTATTTGATTTTGTTTAGTTTTGAAAAGTATATATATATATATGTACAATATATATTTTATCTAAGTTGCGGGAAAATATTATATTTAGAAAAGTATAATATTTTCTAGTTTATGCAAATGTGGTTGTCAAATAGAAATATGTACCAATTTTATTTATGTGACGAAGACTTGTAGAAAATATAAATTTATTATCTTTTAGAAGTTTTAGGATGGGAAGCGTTAAGTGTAGATCTTGGAGGGATCAAAGTTGTAAAGATTTATATAAGTTTCAAATTTTATAAGGATTTTAAGAAAATGTGTTAAGTGGTTCAAAGTCGAGGGTTGAAATCGTAGATATCAATATTAGTTTACAAGGCTTATAAGAGATCTTGAGAAATATGATAAGAGGTGCGAAGTTTGGGGACTAGTTTTGTCAAGTACGAAAGTTACAAGTATACACACAAAAAAATGGGTAAGCGCCATGAGGCGTTTGAACCACAACCTCTCACGCAAGAGACAGCGCTCCCACCAAATGAGCCAGGGACCTTTTGTGTTAGGTTTCTCGGTTATACTATTTAATGATTATGTTCATTGTTTCATGCTTGATTTGTATTTCTTCACGGTAGCCATGTTGAAACTTTTGCATGCATATGCAATACTTCTTCTCTTGTTTGGTGATTTTTAACAAAGATGTCGAGTGTACCAAGGATACAATCTAAGTCTTACATTTGCGTTTATTGTTAGTTTGAAATAGGTTAACAACAAAGCGAGTTTCTATTCATTCAAGTTTATTAGTTAGTTTGAAATGGGTTGTCAACAAAGCGAGTTTCTATCCACTCAAGTTTATTAGTTTGTTCGAAATGTTGTTGGTTTGAAATGTAGTTGGTTTGACAACGTAGCTAGTTATAATGAGGTCGTGTACAAGTGTCGTGAAAATGCATCGATGTGTTTTAAATGGTTAAGAAACTATATCGTCTATATATGGAAAAAGAAAGAGAAAGGACTTACGACACCAAGAATGGTGGTGGAGAATACGTGTGAACAAGAATGGTAACCAAAGAAACCCGATATGCTTTCCAAAGTGAACCCGACTACCTTGCTTCTAAACCCTTATGCTCGTTATCAAGTAACCTTAGTTTTCCTTTGAGTGTTTGGAAGTTTAATGAGTTTGAAGAGGGTGTGGAAGAGTAAGAGTGTCGGCGTGAGCTAGAGTAAACCAAGAAAACCAAACTTCAATGCTATACTTTGCATCCACTTAGAGGTTTTGAATGAAATTTTGTAAGTGGAATATGTGATGAGCTATGGCTCGTGGGTTTTAAGAAGAAAAAGAAGAAACCTTTGGTTAAAGACCAAGAGTCTTTGTTGAGCTTGGATACATGCAATCTTGATTTTACTTGTATCTAGGGAGTATTTAGGAAACAAGCAAATGGGTTTATGGTTTTGTGTGGTATTAAATTGCTACAAGGACAAGAAGAAGAGGAGATGAGTTGTGTGCATGGGGAACATGTTTCCTCTTGTCTCAAAGTCAATTATCTAGATACATGATGGATATTGAGTTTATTTCTCAAACAAAGTTTCAAGGTTAATGTATTTGCAAGGTTTTGGATGAGATGGGTCATAGTACTTGTGGGTACATTCGGTTACAAGTCAAAATTTGCAAATTTTGAAAGAAAAGATCTCAAATTTTCGTTATGTATATCGTGTCCGTTTGAGCTTAAATGTGAGTCACGGTGTCGGTTTGATGTTTTTGACTAACGTGTAATATATAATTTTGGCATGTTTTATAAAGGTAACAATTAAAATAAAATAAAATATTAATTCTAACTCGTAGAAATATTTATTTGACTTTAGCCATAACTAATTTAGTGTCGATGCAGCGTGCGGCTCGTAAGACAAGAAAATTTCTTGTGAGGCGATTTCGATTATCGATAATTATCGGGCATGATTAAATAAGACTACTCGGAGTTGCATAAATTTTATGCAATAAAATGAAACGTACATGCTAAAATGCTCAATTTAGCTCAAATAAGTTTTGATAAACAATCTAGTTTATTAATATGAAGATTGATGATAGTGAAATTTTACGGTGGCTAGTCAAAATAGGACGATGGGAGAAATATGGGAAGAATTCATATTAAAACATGTGCTACTACTATTCCAAAGACAAACCATTTTACTCATTACCTACGTATCAAAGCGATTAATTATCTACTAATCACATTGGTAAAAGGCATAAAATTCGAGGAAGCTGTAAAGCGTGAAACATGTTATTTTGTTGATGGCTAGTTGTAATGGAGACCCAACCAATTCATTAATCATCCAACAATTTAGTATATACATATATGGATATCAAAGAGTCAAAAAGAGTAAACGTAAACAAAAGATTAACATTTAGATCCATCCAACTATTGAGTGTCGCAATGAATCATCGATAAAATTTATGAGAATGAGACTATATAGAGGATGATTCAACTTCATATATTGTAGACAAACGAAGCCTAAAGGACCGAACAACCAACCGAGTTTGCCTCGATGAATATATTTTCATTTCCCTTATTGAATATGATCTCGACACTCCTAAGCTCGAAGACGATTGTTTGTTGGCTTCTTTCTTTTGAGGAAAGCTCTGCATGAACATAATCGTTTCTCGGTAGTGATCGGTCTCTTGTTCAATCTACTCTTCTTTCTCCAAGTAGACTTTAAGTTTCTCTTCGTCATGTTTGTATAATTGCATATATCCAACCTTATGTTTATGCCTATTTTTGTGGATACATGTGCATACGAATCGGTTTATGGATACAGTTTCTCATAGATGTTAAGCTTATATTCTTTCAATTGATATAATGTGAGACACGAAGAATATAGCAAATAACTTTCGACACACCATTTATCTAATATAGTAATATATACTTGAAGAGCGAAACACATGCAAGGTTTGCGGTCACTACATTGCACATGATCAACTAAGTACCTCCTCAACATCCATGCCCATCCATATTCATCATTAAGTTGCTATATAATATAGTTTACTTAATATATGTAAATAATAATAAAAAAATGTTACATGGGTTGTCAAGACAATGAGCAAAGCACAAATGAAATTTAAGCTCTGTCTATAATAAGCTTTCATAACTGTAATAACACCAATAGAATATGCATCACCTCCACCCATTGACACCCCGCGGGTAGCAAACACCGTGATGATCACGTGCACCTTCATGTTGAATGGACCCAGATTTAGGCTAAAACTATAACCCATGAAATGAATATCTTTGGTGGTCAAAGTGGCAGCTATGAACTTACCAATTGGCAACATAGTTATTTGCATAAGAATAGCAGATATGATTAAAGGTTGTGTTCAGTATATGAAGAAATTGTTTAAGAATATCAAAAGGGCGCATGAAGCCACACCAAGTGAAGGGTCGTCGGTTTCAGGCACAACCAACGACACCTCCTTCACCGTACATTCAGTCTCATTACTTATTTTTGAAGCCATAACTTTTAGTTCAGAAAAGCTGGTTAGTAGTACTGGTATATTGATGTCTGATATGATTCACACTCTTCATAGCCAATATGTATGGACTTAATCATAGCCAATGTGTATCGACTTAATCATATATACACCTATCACCTACTTAGCCCACGTAACAGTTAATGCATTTATATATTATATATGCAACATAAAATTAAGTCAGAATACCATATACATGTAACATGTTACATGTGACTTTTATGATTCATAAGGTACACAAAATCATCAAGTTGAGTTGCATGCTAAATATCAATATTAAATCTGAGATACAAACCAAATATACTCCTTGAGAGGACTATGTTTGTGTCAGGAGCAGCCACAATGCGTACACCATCTTCTTGCCAAAACCTATCCTGCAACAACAACAACACATATAAGATTAGTAATAATCAATCATTAACAATACAATCACAAACACATATCCATATGTCAGCATGTTTGCCATATTACAAAAGGATACATAATACATTTCTTATTTATAGTATTGAGATCATTATGTGTATTAAGTGCAAAGATGGTTCATATACTCGAAACCGTAGCAACAATTCATATTCCACATCACTTGATATTCTGCATTAATTCTGTAATTCATAGATGAATCTTGTAATTGATATAGTTTTTTTGTGGCTTTAGATAGGTTGTACCGTACATAATTTTGTGCACAAACCCTCTTGCACATTAAATTAAGGGGTTCAACTTTTAGGTATAATAGATATATATAATTATAAATAGGGTTTTTCTAACTTGTGCCCTAGGGGCACAAGTTAAACACATTATAAGTACACAGAGCCCACGAAATAGTACACATGAATTTACATAAAAAAAGTATAGACACATGTACTTTTATGTAAGTCCCTGTGTACTTTTGTTGTGCTTAACTTGGGCCCTTAGAGCACTTGCAATGGGGTGTTATTTGGGTGTTAACCATTTCAACTTCGGTGTTATTTGGGTGTTAAAGTTGCACGTTACCAAGTTAACGTGCGTTGCTTGGGTGTTTTTTTTTTCTTCTAAATGAGGGGTTGTTTTTGTAAATTGTTGGTGAGTTAAGGTTTAACCTTAGGAATGTTATGATTGCGGGTGTTTTTTTATGAGTTAAGGTGAAATGTTAAAGCTGATGTGATGCAGACGTGACAGGAGGTTAAACCATAACTCAAGTTATGGTTGCAAATGCTCTTACGACATAAGTTAAAAAAAACCCATGATAAAATATAAAATATGAATTCTTTCCTTGGAGGATGTGATTTTCATTTGGAAGTAAAGTCCCGCTAGTATATATATTATTTTTATAGAAATGATAGGAGGCCTAAACTTAGGCTTATTTTTGAGCCTAAACCAAATGGCATCATCACGATGGTTGTAAAAAGTGGGTCATTGTCTATAGCTATCAAGATAATGCCATAATTTTAGACTTAAAATTAGGCCTAATTTTAGGTTCTTCTATCATTTCTCTTTTTTTAATTGCACTTTCCGAACCTTGAATTGGTTTGGGAAATGGGTTTAACTTTCATTTTGCCCTCTTGCACCCTCATCATGGTTCCCTTTCAAACTATCGTGAATGTATGTGTGCGATGTGAAACATGTTTCTTCACCCAAATTTGTCAAGATTTGTTAAATTTTGGGGTGATAATCTAAAAGTGGCAAACATATCATTCTATCAATTGCTAATGGCTTTCAAGTTATGGTTCATTGCGGGATTAATTACGAGGGGTTAAACTTGGACAAAGGATAAAAGATTTAAAGTTCCAAGATGTTCATTTCTTTGAAGCTTTCATCGTTTCTGCGATGAGTCATTTATAGCCGTTAGAGGGTCTTAGTGAAACTTAATCTCCTATTTAATAAGTCCCTTAATCTAGGGTTACATACACTTGAGTGTGCGGTCTTTTGTATCACTCTCTTCTCTTCTTTCGATCATTTCAGCGATCTTGTCTTGTCTTTACATTTACATGATTATTGTCTCATTGACATTAATCTAATCTTGTAACATTTGGATACTATTGTAAACTTAATCTAAGTGACTATTGCGACTTAGATCGAATAAAGGTTCTATTGTTCATCTTGTGTTGCCTATACTTTCGTACATGGTATCGAGCTTGGGCTCATTGATTCTCTTGACAACAAATTGGTGGTTTGGGGTTATTGCTCTTGGCGTAATCTTTGGTTATCTTCTACTTACAATTAGCCCTAGACTAAGTGAATCTAGGGTAATTGTGACTTGTTCTTCATTGCATATTTCTCTGTAAGTCTAAGTCTTATCCTTTCTTCAAACATCTGATACTTAAGTCTTTGTGGGTGCAAACGGGTAGACTAACATCTTGATCGCCACCTTTGAGTGGTGCGAATACTGCTCTGGTTTACCCTAGTCCACGGGCTTGGTGCTTGTTGTTTCTTAAATTCAAGGTCTTATTTCTTTGTCTATTTGGTCTTATTATTATCTCATGCGTGACTCTTTATGCATCTTATTATATCTATCGTCTTATTGCTTGAATTATGGCTATTGGTGATGATAATATTGGTGGCTCTTCCTTGAGAAAAGCTTATCCTTTGGTGATGCTTTGTATTTGCATCCTAACAATACCAATGGCACTCCATTATTTCTATTAAACTCACTGGGCCGAAAATTATAAAATATGGAATATGGCCATGACTTTTGCTTTAAGGAACCATAATAAGTTAGGGTTTATTGATGGTACTTGCATAAGAGATGATTCGAACCCTAGTCTTGCTAATCAATGGGATACTTGTAACTCTGTTGTGGTTACTTGGATTCTTAATTCTCTCGACCACGAACTATTTCTTTGGTGCTATATATGCTAAAGCGCTTATGAAATGTGGAATGATCTTAAAGATACCTATGATAAGGTTGATGGTTCACTATCTTTAATTTGCATAAAAATATAAACTCTCTTAGTCAAAGTGGGTCCTCTCTTTGATTATTATAACAACCTTAACTCTTTATGGAAACAATTTGATTGTATGATCGACTTGCCTCCTGCACTTGTGAGGTGCAAAACATTTTGAAAAACATAATCGGTAATCAAGTTAATGCAATTTCTTATGGGTCTTGATGACTCCTATGTCCCCATCGAAGCAATATTTTAACGAGATCCTTTACCTAATGTCAAAGCGCTTTTCTGTTGTCTGCGGAGAAGAATCTCACGAAATGTTTCATCGGGAATAGCTACGCTAAACCCGATGCTACGACCTTTCTTTGCAAAAAGCGTCGATGGTGGAAAATTTTTGATAACAAAAAGGTTTTAACAACAAAGGTTACGGTTTTAATAATGGTAACGACTCAAATAGCGAGAGGACCAAACATGAATCTCAAATGTACTAATTGCAAAAACACGGTCACCTTGTTGATAGATGTTATGATCTTGTTGGTTATCTTTGGATATGTTAAAAGGAATTTTAATGGTAAACCTTTCGGTGATAACAATGTTTCTGCTGAAACTAATCATGTCATGATAATAGTGCTAGCAACTCTCTGTTTCCTTGTCTAATGAGCGACTCTCCGGACTTATGAGTCTTCTCAATGACAACAATGTGTCATCTGCTAATGCCAACTTAGCGGTAAAATTTTTTAGGAACCTTCTTTAATGGCGGTGTCAAGTTTAATGTAAACTTTAATAAATTTTTAACAACAACACAAAATCTCTATCTGGAAACATCGGTCTTGGTTGGATTGTTGACTACGGTGCAAATCGACACATGTGCGTATCGAAAACTTTTTAATCAATGTTGTTAACATTTCAAATCTTGGCTTAAGCTGTTGGACATCCCAACGGTACTCGAATATAATTACTAAAATTGGTGATTTAAAGGTCAATAATGACCTAACTCTTTTGATGTACTTGTTGTTCACGAGTACAATGTTAGTCTTTGTCTGTTCATAAAATTGCTAGAGACAATAAGATGTTTGTTGGGTTTAATGAATCTAATTGCTATATCTGATTTACATCAAAAAGGATTGTGGGGATTGGTAAACAATACAATGGGTTATATATGTTTGATATTGATTCTACATGTAAGATTATTTCTAATAGCGCATATCATTTGTCATGTTTCTAAAAATCTTTGGCATCAAAGACTTGGTCATCCTACGACCAAGTCCTACACATCTTAAACCCACTCTTAAATTTGATAGTACATCGAAAGCCGATCATCTCTGTGATACTTGTAATAAAGCTAAACAAACCGAGAGAACCATTCCTCTAAGTGAACATAAATCAACTAAAATTGGTCAACTTGTCCATCTTGATGTATGGGGACCATATAAAGTCACTAGCAGAGATGGTTACAAATATTTTTAACGATTGTTGATGACTATTCGAGGCGGTGTGGGTTTATATGCTTAAGGGAAGGATGATGTTTATGTTTCCATTGTTAACTTTACTCATATGCTATCAAATCAATTTGAACACAATGTCAAGATTTTTAGAAGTGATAATGGGACGAATTTGTCAATAATAAACTTCAACATTTTTCCATGAAAAGGAATTTTACATCAAACCTCTTGTGTTTATACACCACAACAAAATGGTATTGCAGAGAAAGGAAACATAGGCATCTCCTTAATGTAGCTAGATCCCTTATGTTTTGGGGAATTACCTCTAAATCTTTAGTGCGAATGTGTTCTAGCTGCTTGCCTATGTCATAAGCAGGTTACCTCTTGATTCATCAGCAAGTCCCCTTCTTCCTTGTGTATGGGCATGACCCTTCACTCTCTCTCCTTAGAGTCTTTGGGTGCTTATGCTATGCCACCATTCTCAACATCTCGATAAATTTGGTAGTAGGTGCGAAAAAGTGTCCTTATTGGTTACTCAAATGAGAAGAAAGGCTATAAACTCTTGAGCCTAGAAACAAAAATATCTTTTACTCGGAGATGTCAAATTTTATGAAGCTGTTTTCCCTTCAAAATGAAAAATACTTTGTCAAAACCTTTTGTTGAAACTTTTGTACCAAAGATTTAAATCACAAAATTTCTTTGACTCACAAATAAGTCCCAATGATGAAGGAGAGTGACATCCTATGATGATGGCACGGTGGTAAGTCATCCTACTAGGATTGACGAACCGGTTGCAACATCTATAGATGATAATACACACCACGAGGGCACCATATCACATGAATCACATCCTGCTAATGCATCTTACGATTCTGCGATACTACACGATTCTCTTTGAACAAGAAAGAGGCTTGCCGACCACTCTTGCTAGAAGGTCAACGAGTCTCTAAGTTGCCCGATAATCTTAACGACTTTATTGTAGAAGGAAAAGTCAAATATGGTGTTGAAAAGGTTGTTAATTACTCTAATCTTAACAAAGATAATTCTTGCTTTGCATCTAGTCTTAATAAAAGTATTGAACCTACATTATGAAGAAGCTATCCTTGATAGTAATTGGGTTGATGCTATGAACTACGAAATTGAGGCCTTAAATGAAAACCATGCTTGGGATATAAGCGATCTACCTCTAATAGAACTCCTATTGGGTACAAATGGATCTTTAAAATCAAATATAAAGCCAATGGTGAAGTTGATAGATACAAGGCTAGATTAGTTGTTAAAGGCTATAACCAAAGGAAGGAATAGACTATGATGAAACTTTTTCCCTGTTGTGAAAATGTCTCTTGTTAGATGTCTTATTGCCTTAGTTGTAAAAACAAATGGCCTCTTTTTCAACTTGATGTTAACAATGCTTTCTTGTATGGAGATCTTGATGAGGATATCTATATGACCATCCCAGGGGTTACGTAATGAGAACAATAAAAATAAAGTTTGTAAACTTGTCAAGTCTCTATATGGCCTAAAACAAGCTCCCGAAATGGAATGAAAAACTTGTCGGTGTTTTAAAAGAAAATAACTTTGTTCAATCATTAATGATCACTCCTTGTTCACCAAAGCAGAGAATAACAAGTTTATTGCTCGCTTGTTTATGTGGATGATATTGTTCTTCTTGAAGCTGTATTGATGAGATAAATCTTTTAAAGAGTTTCTAAAATCCAAATTTCATATCAAAGACTTGGGAAATCTAAAATATTTCCTTGGCATTGAGGTTTTAAAAGCGGGAATGACATTTGTCTTTCTCAAAGAAAATATTGTCTTGAACTCCTCAAAAAATTTGGTCTTCTTGGGTGCAAACTGTGTCCACTCTATGGAACCCAACTCGTGCTTCCATACATTCCCAGCTTGATGACCCTTGCTTGTCAACATCATTTGGTTATCGAAGTTACTTGGGAAACTTATCTATCTCACCCATACAAGACGACATCTCATACTCGGTTCATTGTGCGGCACAATATATGCATTCTCCTTAAAATCTCATACGGAATGTGCCTCAATGTTACGAGATATCTAAAAGGAGCTCGGGAAAGGTCTAAGGTACAATTTGACAACTCGAAAATCATCTTGAAGGATATAGTGATCTTGATTGGGCGAATGCAAGAAAACGAGAAAATCATCACGAGTTATTGTGTTTTCTTTAATGATTGTTTAATCTCATGGAAAAGTAAAAACAAAACACTCTTTCAAAATCTTCCACGAGCGAGTATAGATCTATGTCTCTGCTGCTGTGAAATCATTTGGATTCAAAAATCCTAAAAGATCTAAAAGTTGATATCAATCTTCTGTTAATCTTTTTGTGACAACAAATCGCTTTACAACTTCTTTGTCAACCACATTTTCCATGAAAGATCAAAACACTTTGAAATTGATGTTCACTTCATCGGGGAAAAAATTGCTAGAGGTGTTATAAATGCTAAAAGATTGGCTCTTCAAACCAAGCTGAGACATACTCACAAAGAACCTCCTGTCTATCGGCATAAATTTTGTGTGAAAAATTGATATTGTTTGATATGTTTGCTCATCAGTTAAGGGGAATGTTAAATTTTGGGGTGATAATCTGTGGCAAACATATCATTCTATCAATTGCTAATGGCTTTCAAGTTATGGTTCATTGCGGGATTAATTACGGGGTTAAACTTGGACAAAGGATAAAAGATTTAAAGTTCCAAGATGTTCATTTCTTTGAAGCTTTCATCGTTTCTGGCGATGAGTCATTTATAGCCGTTAGAGGGTCTTAGTGAAACTTAATCTCCTATTTAATAAGTCCCTTAATCTAGGGTTACACACACTTGAGTGTGCGATCTTTTGTATCACTCTCTTCTCTTCTTTCGATCATTTCAGCGATCTTGTCTTGTCTTTACATTTACATGATTATTGTCTCATTGACATTAATCTAATCTTGTAACATTTGGATACTATTGTAAACTTAATCTAAAGTGACTATTGCGACTTAGATCCGAATAAAGGTTCTATTGTTCATCTTGTGTTGCCTATACTTTCCTCAATAAATACGACGTATCGACCAACAAAACACCTCTCAAGGCCTAACCTTTGCTCCATTCTCTGATGGCCATGATAGTGGCATACAACCAACTAGTAGCCTTGAACATTTCCTCACAGATTTTGAAACAAATGGGTCACGTGCCATCGCGGAAATCATTAGTTCCGCGGCTGCCACAGACAAACCATTTGATCACTTGATCTACACCACTATTGTACCATGGGGGGAAAGAGTTGCAAATGCCCATAATCTCAAATCCACTCTCCTTTGGTGCCAACCAGCCACTGTCTTGGGTATTTACTACTACTATTTCAATGGCTATGAGGACTTAATATCTAGTAACAAAAACAACCAAACGTTTTCGATTAACTTACCTGGATTACCACCACTAACCATTGCTGATTTACCATCCTTTTTTTGGGCGTCTAGCCCTAAGGAACACGATTGTATTTTATCACTATATAAAAATCATATCGACGTGCTTAAAACATCTCCAAGAATCCTTATTAACACTTTTGATGAACTTGAAATTGAATCCATAAAGGCTATTGATAAATTTAAGTGCCTTCCCATTGGACCCTTAATCCCATCAGAATTGTTGGAAGAAAAAGACACATTAATATTGTCCGGAAAAGAAGAGGAAGCTTACATTCAATGGTTAAACACAAAACCAAAATCTTCAGTTGTGTATGTTTCATTTGGAAGCTGGTTTAATTTAACAATTGATCAAGCAGAGGAGATGTCAGCTGGTTTGTTGGAGAGTGGGCGGCCTTTTTATGGGTGATAAGAGACGGTGATGAAGCCGCGAAACTAAGCAAGATAGATGAATTAAAAAAACAAGGCATGATAGTAGATTGGTGTTCTCAGGTGGAGGTGTTGACCCACAAAGCAGTTGGGTGCTTTGTGACGCATTGTGGCTGGAATTCGACGGTGGAGACATTGGTAGCTGGTATTCCTGTGGTGGCGTTTCCTCAGTGGACTGATCAGGTGACTAACGCAAAGTTGATTGTAGATGTGTGGAAAATAGGGGTTCAAGTGAGGATCAGGGAGGGAGATGGGGTGGTGGAAGGGAAAGAGATTGAGAGGTGTGTCGAAATGGCCATGGGAGATGGTGAGATCCGAGAAAACGTTGTGAAATGGAGCGAGTTGGCACGAAAAGCTCTTAGCAATGGCGGATTGTCCACTGTCAACCTCCAAGCTTTCTTGGATGATGCTTGATTTCTGTTATATGTTATAAGAATAACGTGGCGTATGGTTCGTTTGGTTTGGTTTAGTTAGGTTAATTTTACTTGCATTGGATTATCCTTAACCGTGTTTCTCTTGACTTTGCATAAAGAAGTTATGCATGGAAAATATATTCCACATGAATAAAAGTTACAAAGTTTAAATCAAGGAGTAGATTACGTATTGGCAGAACGCTAGAAAATTAAATAGCAGGTTACATCCATTTTGAACAATATAAGGAAAGTAGATCACTACTATTGTAACTTGTTTACATCAACTAGTAAGTTTAAACATGTTGAGAAATCAAACATTATATACATCATCAAAACCGTATACGAGGATGTGCGAGATGTCTATCACACAGGGCCTCAAAGTTTTAAGGGCCTCAAAATATATACCCTTTATATAGTTGTGGCGTAAAAATTATTTTCAACATCAAAATGTTAACGATATATGAAATTTTGCTCTAAATACTTGTTAAACTTTACTTCAAGTGAGCGAAAATGATAGAAAAACTCATAAATTAAAGCTAATTGTTAAAATATATTTTTTTACTAGTCATGTTTAGTTATCATATAAACAGTTTGGCACAGGACTTCCGTTAGCCCAGCTATATTGTACATCACTATTCACTAACTTTGATATGTAATAAACCACGGGGATGGGAATCTATATGCTAAGTGTTTTGCAGGTTATACTTTAGTTCTTGAAGTAAAGATGTTAATGGAGTACACCGGTGAAATTTTGTTTGAAATGTTAATTTTAAGTAACAAAGTAAAAAGTTGTGTTTTAGTCTTTGTTTAGTTAGTGCGTGAAAAGTAAACTATATAATTTTGAGTAGAAAAAATTACACGTTTAGTATATGTTGTTTACCTAAAATTACACTCGTCGTTTATTCGATTTTAATTATACAGGTGATACTTATTTTTAAACTAGTTGCATCAATGATCATATTTTAAAAAATAAGAATCATCTGTGTAATCTATAGTTTTTTATAATACAGGTAGTTCGATCGTTATTACATAGGGTGCTGTATTTTCAAATTAAGACTATCAATGCAAATAACTTGAAGATTAAGGATTATTTATGTAAATAAAATCGAGCGAAGGCGGCGAATGTGATTTTAAGCAAACTGCAAAAAGAAAAATATAAATTTTTCTTTTATTTAATACCACCAGCTGGTTGTTTCTAAAAACTTATTTAACATTGTGTTGTTTGTTTAAGAATATTCACTGCCATGTTGTGTCTTTTATATTTTTCTTCTCGCTTTATTACAGAAAATTAATGTTGACATGATCAAACAAGGAGAAAGTGATTACTCATTTTACGGAAGAAAACAAAATGAATCCTTCAATCTTTTTAACTCATTTTCTACTCATATATTTTATTAGAAATACGACAAAACTAGCTAATATGTTCACTGTAAGTTAATACTTGAAAAAACAGCATCCAACGAAACATTAGAGTATATATTTATTCATGAATCATGATATAGAGTCATTGTCCATCTGTGTGTCCACCAATTAGTTTTACCTAAACATATTAAAACACAAAACTGATTAAAAAAGAGAGTTAATAGGAAGCGTATCAGTTAATCATACAAATCAATTTTAAATAACGAGTGTGATAGCTCGTAAATTGTACATGTCTTTACTATCAAATTCTCACGATAGTTTCTCATTTTTTCTTTACTTTGATAAGATATCATACTTAATTGCTATAAGTTTGTATTTTAGTTTTAATCAGGAGCAAAAGAAGAATTCTCACAAAAAAGACGAAAATGACCAAAACAACCAAAGTATGACGAAGCCCATTTCCAGCTACATGCATACGTCGTATGCCACTTCATAGGCATATGGCGGATGTCGTTGTAGGGATTTAGTGGTCACCCGCATGGCTATAAATATGCACAACGAAAAATAAACACACAAACGCCACGCAAACCAAACCCTAAGTCCAGATCTCCTAATCAGAGATATGACCTAACCTAAACATGTATTAAGGGTGTTTATATAAGACTTACCTAAAATCCTGCAGGCAGTAATCTTCTACTCAAAGTTGCAGTCAGCTGCGCACACGGAATCACATCATTCTCCCTTCTTGATGCTTGATCGATCGACCCTTACGGTTATTAGGGTCGATCGTCCCTTGGGTGGCGTCAGGTATCCACCGGTACTGCATAGGTAGAACTAGGGTTACGAACCTACGCAAGTTAGGCGAGCACGAAACCCGGGTAAACGACTAGAAGTAGATTGGACATGGGGAGAGCAAATCCGGTTCTTAGGGATTTAGAGAAGTGACTTAGGATCCTAGAAACCCTTGGCATTTTTAGGATACCAAGAAAGGTTTTAGGAGGATTTGGAAACCTAATCCTTGTCCAACAAGTCACCTAGTTTGACATAAAGTCAAACTATCCCTTCCACCAAGGCGATCGACCAAACAACCCTATAACCATTTTTTTGTCTTTTGTCATTATTACCCTCTAATATTCATCCGGATGAATTTTAGACTTTAGTGATACCGTTTAGCCCTTGATGAAAATATTGCCATATTTTCATTTCCAAATGAAAATACTTCTTCATTTCCATTTCATTTCATGAACGCATTTCTTATTTCCGCTTGCATGTTCTGTTTCTTGTGCACCGGTGTGACCCTTCGACATTTCTGTGAAGGCAAGTGATAATGGTTACATTAGGAATCTTCTTTCACAGTACCAAAAGGTCCCGAGCAAAACATTGAAGTACCTCACTAGCGGATAGACATACATTGTCCAAGCTTTTTCTCAGTCCCTCAAGATGACTTGATTTGCATCAAGCATCTTATGAGAAAAATACTTGTACTTTGGTGTTGGATTGATAATGTTACTTTATCAAGACTTATCTTTCATTCTGTTCTTATTTTTTTAATCTTCTTATCTTTCACATGGTCTTGGGCCTAGGCCTGTCACTGCAACTTATCATCACCCATAATATCCTTACTGTTCGAAACGTCATCTAACGAGATGATTATCTGGTAGTTAAGGATAGCCATGTTACTTAAGACAATTAAGCCTCCTACATCTCGGTGATGACTATTATGAGATAGTTCGCGACCATCCAACACACATGTTGAAGTTATTTTGTGCCTTTATACCTTGCGGTATTCCTTGCACGAAATACATGTTTCTTCATAAGTGCGGTAAATCAATCATGTGACCATCATTGGTTCTCAAAGCGCATACACGCCACCATTGGTATGATGGCGCATGAGATACTATCTCGGGTTTAACCCAACACTTATTTTCTTGAAGAGTTACCAATTAAGAAAAATAATATTATTAAGCATATAGTTTCAAGAACAAAACAATGTTATATCATGCATCCACAATTTGTAAATAAAGACAAAAAGTGAATTCAATTATTTTGTCGTAATGGCTACTAAACCCAATCAGTTCACCATCACACTAGGATCCTGAAATCCCATTACAAGGTACCACGCTAGGGCGTGAACTACCTTGTAATAGTCTTTAGGTATATTCTTTTCTATAACAACTCGTGAATTTCCCTACCGGTTTTCGTGGCTACATTTTTTTATTTTCTTTTTCTTATCGATCTATAATCACGACAAGTTACGGGTTATTTTTTTTATGAAACTTACCTCGACTTCGATAATAAATAATATATAAAATTATATATAATAAACTTTTATTTTATTTCTCACCGGGCCTCTTAACCCGAACCCGATCCATCTTTTTTTGTTTATTGGGCTCGCGTGTTCAACCCGATCCAACGTAACACCTTTACAAAAATCACTTGGGCCTAGCCCTTTTCTTTTCGGCCCAAACGCACCCTCTAAAATTAAATATGTAACACATTTATACAAACAAGGATTGCTACGATGCGCTTGAAGTTGCGGCGGGCATTTATAATGGGTATACACGCTGCGTTAAATTGTGAAGAAGCGTCACGGATCAAGCGGGTCAAAGTCTCCCGAGCATCTTGTAATGCATACATCCTCTAAAATGGTTATATTAAAAAATCAGTTAGTATCGACACGATAGTGCATACATCTTGTAATGCATACATCCTCTAAAATGGTTATATTAAAAAAATCAGTTAGTATCGACGATAGTGCATACATATTAATCTTTAACGCACTTATCATAAAATCATTTAAAAGTCCATTTCACACGTAACAAAACTACCCAATTTAACCTATTCGTAACACAACGCCATTTGCCACCTCTAAACTCTACCTTTGAGAAATCTTTGGAATTGTTTTTATTGCAACACAAAGGTATCTCACCGTAGCTCTCCGTCACTTTATCTCTCCGAGGCGGTCTTGATGTCAAGGAGCTTTCTTTGTACTCGTAAGTATGACCTATCAACATCGAGTAGCGACAGAAGACCCTTGCCTATGGTCGGTCACCATCTGCTAGCCATGAATGTTTCCCTTATGCGAGATAGGCGATGTCGGCGAAAACATTAAAGATTAAACATTTCAAATTTTAATAAGAGTACAAAGTTGTCTAGAATTATTATTACACTAATGAAATAAATATTAGACATATATAAATAGGAACTCAACATTCCTTCAAGCTTTAAAGATTGACAAAAAGCAGGATCAAGATTACTTACTAAATGATCTTCATAAAGCTTCCAAGTGTGTCTATTCGACAACATTATCTTCGCATTTCGACATCGGCTCAGAGCATTCTTCCATGAGCCGCGTCTCTTCATCGCATATGACATCTTTTAGCTTGACAATTTGCTAATGAGACTCACGGCAACTCGTGCAATCCTCGACAACCACTCATCCGAGCGGTGAAGGCGCTAGCTCTCCAATCTGTTAAGGCCGTACATTTATACTCGAGCGATCGGATACATCAAGTAATTGCAGATTATGCGGGCTTCGAGAGATTCGGTAATTGTTGTATAAGCCTATGTGGCAAACCCACTCAAACATACCCATTTCGACCTAGTTTAACACCTATCTCATTTGTTTGACATCCCAAACGCACCCATCCGATCCCATTTGGACCCCAATCTGAGTTACCACAAATGTAAGTAACTTCGTCGTGAGTCGCGCGTGTCGTTTTTCATAATAAATTTCATTGGGCATTGAATTCTCGACAAATAGCTCCACCCTTAACCACCCAATACATTCCCATAATGTGACCGTTAGAGGTGCATTAAAGTATTGCAAAAGTTAGAAAAAAATCGACACTATGATCCAAACCCGTTAAATGTGCAGCAGTTGAGAGGAAAATCTCCATAAAAATATTGTACACGAAAAAGTGGCGCCAATAATAGTATAATGTGTCACCCATTTCGATCTTTGGCCATTTAAAGAAGCTGCATTTACGTTCGAAATTCTTTGGAAAGTGCCGTTCCATGAATGTAACCATGTGTTGTCCGTATTCGTCCCATCGTGTTGGCCAAAAACGTCTTAGGTTAGTAAAGTGGTTCGGATCACGGAAGTTTAGCTTTTGAGAGCGTGCCGAATGGGTCAAACTTCAAAGTTAATGAAAGTGTAACAAATTACATTTTCAATCTTAATTGATCTATTAAAATAAAATGATGCAATTATTTTTTTGGGCGAGGGAAAAAAGGCGCAACTTTTGAAAAACAAGCGAAGAGAGTTTTTCGGTTCAACATATACTGTTTTCGTCATTACTAAGAAATGACCCATTCAATCTAGACTGTGTTGCTACTTCTACCAACACAATCCCTTGGATCTGTGCAAGTAGTGTGGTCTTGTAAGTCGACACTACATTGAGGAAACAAAGCGATCTCACTTAAATCGGGCTGCAACAATATTTTTGGAACATTCAACCAACTTTACAACCGGAAAAAGGAGACGCGACCCGTCATCCAACGGATCAAACAAAACAATACCCGTCTCTTGATTCTTAGGCATTGCATCAATCGTTACGTTACCACCTGTCACTATTTCTTGCGCAAAACTATCTTTACACTACACCACATTCCTCATCTCTTCTTCCTCGATTATCGGAGGCCACTGCGAACCCTAAATCAAAAGTTACAAAGAAAATCATTTTATTAAAATAAGTCAGAACACCTCATTAAACTCTAACCAAACTATATAAGAATATAAAAAGTATTATATTCAATTTTTATATCATTTATATTGGTGGGTCATTGTGATTTAAAGGAGTTCCAGTGGGATCATAATAATCTCAGAAGTTGACCAATGCAAATTTTCACCGGTAGTAAAAACACGCCTCTGAAGTTTCAAACAACAAATTCATTTAGACTTGGTAAAAACAAGCGCGTAGAGACATAACATGACCACATAAAAGTATGACAAGCAGTTGGCAAAATCACGTCTTTGAATGCGAGAATCAAACCAAAATACTAAACTTACGGTATCTCAAGTGCAGCGGGATCTGGTCGGTTAAATGGATCGGATGCATCCAATGCCATGGTTTTTGTTAAACTATACCGTTAAAGCGGCGGTCATTTGTGGTGCATGTACTCTAGATTACGATGTGGCAGCTCGCTTTCTGCAAATCCGGTCATATAAATAAAATGTATAAACAGATAAAATTGTTTAGTAGTTTCCGTTCCACCTTCTTTATCTTTTCACGTGAATGTACAAATTAAAAAACATCGATACCGGTCCTGTAAGCACTACAAAACAATAATAAAGTAGCCAATTACCTGTTAAGAGCCATCTCATTTGAGCCCCATTTCAGCACCCGAATCCACGATCCTCATCCCCTAAACCCACCCGTTTCAGCCCTCATTGCAGAGACCCGAGCAAGCATGTTTGAGGCCCGGTTTCAGCACCAAAACCCACCCAACTTATCCCCCACTTCAGCATAAAACCTCAAACTCCGCACTTCTTCATCCTGCACCCTATCATTATAATTACATAAAAATATCCTTTTTTTAGCGAAACACCACCACCACACAAACAAAACATCATTGCTCGCCGCCTTGTAGTTGCAACCACATACGAACCAAAACCCCAAACCCCTCTATTGTCGTACCGTTATAACTTTTATAATTATCGGGCTGGATGACACCATTTTTTTCCGCAACATAGAACATGATATAATTATATGGACACTCAAACTATATTTGATAACAAAAAACGCAGGAAAAATATTTGATAACTTCATTACATACCTTACAATGATTATAGAATCAAACGTAACATTATACGAATAGTAGCCAAATAAATCCTCCCCAACTGAGCTTCAACCCGTTCAAGCACTGAACCAAACAAATAAAACACAATAAAAAAAATTCCAAATATTTAAAGAAAATACGAACTAACAAATCATCAAAAATCCACAGATCATATCAATAATCAAATAGAAAAGAAGTCAACAAAATCCAAAAAAGAAATTTTAAATGATAAACCTATTCATGTCTATACTTACGTCACACTTGCAGGAGCAAGTGTAGTAATCGTAATATCTCCTTACCAAAATCAGAAGACAGGAAACAACAATGAACCTCCATTGTCGTCTTCTAGCTCAAAACTGATCTCCAAAAGTTAATAGTTATCTCTTTCAATAAGATATTAAACATCTTTTGACATCACATGCGAGGAATTAATCAAAAATAAAAATCTTGGACAACAAAAATATGACAGCGGGTGATTGAGTACTTATGTACTCTTAACAAAAGATTAAATGATACAACAAAGAACTAATACTCGTGTCAAAATAAGGTTAATTAAAGAAACCGTAACTAACCTCTGGAATTTAACTCGTTTGCAAATGTCAATGTCTTCTTCTTTCCACCCTCCACGCATGTTGTTCGATCCATCTTTGCTATTTATCTTCTTCTTTAACAGCGTCCCATACATCCAATTGAAAATGACTTACATATGTTTACCTGAAAATTAACCCCATTATTATTACTTTCTTATTATCTGCACCAATACAAAAGTAACAAACAAACACCAACGATTGAAGAATGATTACCTAGTACCAAAGCAGTAAAGAACTGAGAGTTGAGACTGAGGAAGCGAGATACCACGCCACGTATCAAGCAGAAAGCCACGTATATCGTAAGCGCTCCGTTGTTATCATAAGAGAGAGGAGGCAACGATTTTTGTGGATTGGGCCAAGATAACAGGGCAAGAAGTATTTTTTGTAGCCCAACGGTGAAACGGTTGGCCCTAAACGACATGACACGGAACCGTTTCAAAGACAGGTTCCATTAGGCTCAGATTTGTGAGTGGAAAATGGTCAAAAAGGTCAGAATTCCGCCATGGCTGCAAAAAAACGCGGTTCGATGATAGCAAGTATGCTTTCACGCCATCCGGTTATTGCCGTGCCAAGTTACGGTTCAGACCTCAAATAACCAATATCATTTGACTCAGGTTGATTAGTAATCAAGAAAAGTGAATACATCCGCCATGGCTGCAAATCTTATAGTTCGCCGTGCCAAGAGACGGAGACTCACGACTTTAATCGAACCCACAAATTCATCATAGCCTATTATAACCAACAAAGGGTGGGCTAACTAAAAACCCGAGAACAGAACGTGAGGAAACACCAATGTACGAAATAAGAAACTCAGCCAAAACAACATTCTCTTTACCAAATACCTGAATTTCACCAGCATGAATACAAATAAAGTTAAATCCCGAACAAAACCACGCAAAATCAAATAAGCTAATTAGCCGGGATAATAAGTTCATCCAAACACGCCCCTAACAAAACAATAAAACCACCCTAAGCCATAAGCAAAATCAAATAAGCCAATAAGCTGTCATAATAATCAAAATCCCAAACCTAAAAACCCAATTAACATCAACATATTCAAACCGTAACTCCGAAAGATATTTATTAAAGAAAATCCAGCCCAGAATCATAAAAAAAAATCCATAGTTTCATCTTTTTTTCACAAATAATCAAAAACCCACACCAAGGTTTTTGTACATACCACAAAAACAGAACAACAAACAACAACGATTGAAGGAGCGATTACCTAATACCATAGCAGCAGACAAGCGAAAAACACAGACACGTGTTGAGGCGAGAAGTCAGCGTCGATTCTTGAGGCGAGGACACAAATTAGCGCCACGTATTAAAAAGGAAGACACGATATCGCAAGAGGAACCCAAGAAGGTGAAGGCGGGAGCCCTAAGCAGCGAAATGGTCGCCGTTTCATATCCTCATATTAATATACATAGCGACAAACATCTAAGAATCAAGAAACAATTACCTAAGGCGAATCTAGCAAACAACCGCGGTGACCGGTGAAGACACTGAAAACGAGAGAAGGTATGAATCGGCGATTATTGAAAGTGAAGAAAGCGAGTATGGCGCCACGTATCACGAAGTATACGTATAGGCGATAAGAGAAGCGCAAAAAAAGGCCAAGAAAAAACCGACGGGCCTAGCAGGTGGGCTGGCAGAAACCATGAAGAGCCCAAACGGCATGTTTTGGTGCCGTTTTGTATCGTTACATTAACAAGGATTGCTGCGAGCCGCCGCGTTGCGTGGACAACCAACTTTCCTAGTTTGTACCAATATAAGGCGAGAATATAGGCTTAGAATTAACCGTATGAAAACCCAAATCAATACAAAAGTAAGTCGAGTGTAATCGGATAACACCACGATCAACGATATATACAAATGAATAGAAGCGAAGAAATCGAACCTTAAAAGCACACATATAGCATCAAAACGCCGTATCTTAATAATCGAATTCTGAGACAACAGTGAAGCTCTAACATCTCATTTAAAAAGATTTTGCGTAAACTAAACCTTCGACCACAAAGGTGTCAATTATAGTATCTATTCATGGCAACTGGTTCCGTTTCGAAGGATCTTTAATCTTCTGTTATGTCAAGCATTCTGTAACAAAAGAAGGTGAAACACCTGCATTTATAAGACCGTAAGACCGTTAGTAGGGTGTTCAAAATTATTCTCGTCGAACTTAGTGGTCTAAACCTAGAAAAAGCCACGAAGTTTCCAACGGGTTGTCCACAAAATAATTTGAAAGACAACCATAATTTTTCGAGATAATCATAGTCAATAGTGTTCTACAAAGGAAATAACTTACGGTTCATTTGGTGAAACCAATGCGGAGACATGACTCAATTCAAGTGCGTTTCTTCTTTTATAGAAAACCGTATGAAAATAGAGTCATCACGAAACATTAGGTATCTTGTTATTAGATGGAGAGAGCGTCGACTATATATGTGTGGTTTATCAAATAGCTAAAAATTTGTACCTTATCGGCCTTTTACAAATGCCCTGCAATATGAGCGGTTTGAAAAACATTATTATAGTGTAATTCAACAATCATATTGTATATGCAACAAACCAAGCACGTAAAACTCATGAATATAACTACCTCGGCCAAGCAAACATGAGCATCATCATGAATAGATTCGAGCAGGAATCTTGCGGCCGATACACTGCGATGTCGTAAGCAACAATCTTATTAGTGAACCGTTTCATGTACCGTTGCCCATCGGTCTTGGATATATGATCCGATGACATTTTATTGTTGCAAATTGCAAGCGACTTCCTTTTGTTGTTTCAGACACATACATTATCGGCCTTTCATTCATACCGATAATAGTAGCGATCCATTGTTTCTAGGCATGCGCAACCAAAACAAATAAATTCCAATTAGCACACCGTCAAGCAAAGATCTTATGTCGAGAATAATACCAATTTGGTTTAATTTAGCCTGCTTTTCACCCATAACATCGATATAATGCATCTTGTCATGAACCAAAATTAAAATGTTTCGGTAGTTCCTCGTACCAAAACAAAAGCGGCAGTCTTTGGAAAAGTTGGACATATTTGCATTAGTTGGACGAGAATGGAATTTTCTGCGATACATGGTTGGACGAGAATGGAGCCGTTCCTCGGACCATATTCAAGCATCGTTGATCATATGTCGTTCTTTGTTTCGTTGCATTAGTTGGACGAATGGAGATGTTTCTGGCGATACATGGTTGTGGGTGCGGCATGTGAGCAGACGATGACTTTACGTATTTGATGCGCTTTGCATTGGCAACAAAATAAAGGGATTAGTGAACATTGATTAGATATTGCACTTTCATTTTAAATAGCTTGTTGAATGGTTCTTTGTGTTTGGCAAGAAGCGACTTGAGCATGTCCGATGAACACACACATACATGCACATAAAATATAGAGGCATCATAAACACACATGTTTATAAAAGTTTCATTGCATCCTATAAAAATAGCGGTACTAACATTTACATTTGACTTACTAATCGGACGATTGTCACATACCGCGATTAGAAAGGCCAAAAATCGAAATTATATGAGTAGTAGCAAGTTATTACCGCTACATGTTCAGGCCACACTAACTTAAAAAAGGTTGATGCGATGAACATGTATTCTTAAAGCTTTAGCATGGTGTATAGAAAGGGAAAAAAAAACATGGTTGTTTAAGCAGGTTCCTATCTTGGGCTTGACAACTTATGTTACCACCTTTGTAGATGCAATATTGCAAAATAAAAACATGGACTTACAAAAAAAAATTCTGGCGGAAGTTACCTCATTTGGAGACGGAGGCGAAGCGCGACCGTTGTCATACCATTATTACATTAAATGAACACCACGATGATTAAGGCGGGATAAAGATGAAATAAAATATTGAAATATAAAGTTACCTTATATCCACGAACCTATGTGCGCAGATGGAACACAATGGTTGAATAAAGGAGGCCGTTAGCAAGCTTTCTTCGCAAACAATGTAAAAGTTCAAGAATTAGATACTAAGCGCTAATTATGTAAAAGATTTAAATGGCTACAAAGGTGGGTGATAATGGCCCGACCGATTACGAGATACTAATAGATTCACTTGCCTAGGTGCTCGTGCGGTCGTGTTTATTAATGCGCCCACAAACTAATGCTACCTTTTCGGTCTTGTGTTAACACACTGTAGCAACACCGTTCCGTACTTCCTTTAGTGGCCTCAACTTTAAAAGTGCGACTCTACAAAAATCTATGAATCACAAATTTCAAATGCGTGAAGATTAGAAGCTCCTATTCGGTGCTAGAATTTATATGTGACCTTTGTAGCAAAAGAGCGGCGAAAGGTTTATTAAAAAAAACACCCTACCGTCGCACGGTGAAGTTGGAGTTAGTATATCGCAATGAGAGTTGCCGGCAACATCGAAATTCTAGCGGCAATCGGATATGCGACTTCGGCTCAATAGCTTTGTACCCTTGAAAGTTGTAGGAAGCACAAAATTATTGGTTCGATGTGATAATAACCCAAAATTATTGAAAGCGTACCACGAACAAAATTATTGGTCTAGATTACTTGATCACCATTAATGACCCAAGCCTATAATATCCAAACATTATGAAGAAAAAGCGCAATTATTTAACGGAAGAACACGAACAAAAGCAACAAAGGTATTACCTTTACAAAATCATCTTTCATCCCAAATTAGGTACATATTGTATGTATTGGAAGAGTATCTGAGATAAGCCGATATCTCTGTTAGTTGTAATCCAAGAAGTGATGAATGTTAGAACTTTACCACAAATCCTAAAGGGAGTCTAGTGAAAAATTAAACCAAACTAAGGTATATGCGAGTTGTATCCATACCTTTAATCATCTAATAATAGTCGGACTAAAAAACCTTGAACGCCTGCTAAAGTACGCCTCGCCCCTCTTCCGCCCTCGTATTTTCTATTGAACCAATAGTGTACTAAACCACCATCTTCAAGACCCCATACCATCTTCAAGACCCCATACCAATAGTGTTCTGCGCGGGTAACCTTTGGTTGAACACGGATCAAGCATAAACAAAAACAATCCTCCCGGCACCAAAATCCCCCAAAATAGAAACCCCAAACGTTATATTTTCCTCGGCCAAAGATCAAACAACAGGTTGGTGGATTCAGATAAGAATGAGAGAGAGGCGGTTTGATGTATCTGGGGACGAATATCTATGGTTGTTTGTCACAATCTTATCAAAAGCGATAACAGGCACAGGCAGGCGGTGGGCTAAGCGGAAATCTGAGGAGCCCCAAGCAGCAGTTTTGTCGCCGTTTACTCTCGCATTATATATATATATATATATATATAATATAACTTTGGTATATGTTTTCATATGTTTCTTTTATTCGACGTGACCATCAACCAATAACAAAACATCAAACCTTAGTAATATTTTCTCTTGCGTGATGTAAAGAACAAAAGGAGATCAAAACTATCAGCGCACCCTTATCTATTTGAGTACACCTTTCAACACAAGGGTATTTTTTTATTATGTTCATTTTGTTTTCCGTGAACCAGTCGAGCACAACACAAAACAAAGCAACATCAACTTTGATTTATTATTCATGTAATTGTGTGTGATATTAAAAGAGGAGACAAGTTTATCTTGCTTTTCTTTTCTTGTTGCAGTCAACGAAACACACCCTTTTGTCACATGTTACTAAACACACAACACACACAACTTGGTATAAAATTTCAACATGTTTCTGTGACCCATGTGAAGCACAAAGCAAAACCCACATCAACTTTAGTCTAAGTATACTTTGCATGTGTGTGATCTAGGAGACAAAGAGAAAAGACAAGCCACCCTAAATACAATATTAAACTAAGCCTAACCCCCCCTCTTCTTGACTACATTGACTTCATTCTCCAATGGTTCATATGTTTCCATGCCTCGCTGGACATGACGACCCTTTCTTGCAACATGTTGTGTTGATGGCTGTTATGCATGCACGCTCGACCAAACCCACACCTATTTCTATAGTCATACCCTCTTTGTCTATAAAAGTCACTACCTCACATCTCCAGCTTTCATTCACACTCACAAACTAACTCACTCACAATCATCTCTCACCCTCAACATTCACGTCCACTATGGAGACGGGTCAAGAAGGAAAACAAAGTCGCAAGGTTTTGGCCACGTTTAGTCGGGTATAAGGAACGAGGAGATAGCTAGGTCATGTTCGTTTATTTCTCTCCGAGATCACATCACCACCCTCTAGGGTGCTGTAAGTTCCTTTCGACTTACTTTCTTTCATTTACCTCACTCTAACTTTTATTTCACATGTTAACTTTAAACTTAAGTAATCTCGTTAATAAACTACCACACGTACATATGTTAGTTACACCTAGAGAATCAATCGTATAAAACATTTTGTAAGTTAACGAGTCTAGATATATTGTATCTTGTTGGTACCCAAGGCTCATACCCATGACCCATGACCGGTTTGCAACCTAAAACCCGGATGGTTCAACCTAGTTTTAGGATCCCTTGGATTACCTGGACGGATCCCAGTGAGGATCCATTAGTTGCTAAAATCACATTAAAAGCACCCTCCAAATACCTCCAAATCACTATAAACACAAATGACATTGCCTTTAATGATTCCGAAACAAATAACAATACTATTTTTAGTTCGACTTTTTAATTTTCCTGACAAAGTATAAAAATTGTTGCCTAACAATGAACTTGTATTATATATTGTGTTTGAAGACAATATATCATTGGCAATGTTATATGCAAGAAATAGCAACGTAGTTCACCCTTTTTCCTTATTACGAATAACCCAACAAATGAGACTAAGCGGATGAAGTCGTCAAAAATAGGGAGTTGGGAGAAATATGGGAAGAATTCATATTAAAACATGTGCTACTACTATTCCAAAGACAAACCATTTTACTCATTACCTACGTATCAAAACGATTAATTATCTACTAATCACATTGGTAAAAGACGCAAAATTCGTGAATCATAGGCAAATAAACATGTTATTTTGTTGATGGCTAGTTGTAATGGAGACCCAACCAATTCATTAATCATCCAACAATTTAGTATATACATATATGGATATCAAAGAGTCAAAAGAGTAAACGTAAACAAAAGATTAACATTTAGATCCATCCAACTATTGAGTGTCGCAATGAATCATCGATAAAATTTATGAGAATGAGACTATATAGAGGATGATTCAACTTCATATTGTAGACAAACGAAGCCTAAAGGACCGAACAACCAACCGAGTTTGCCTCGATGAATATATTTTCATTTCCTTATTGAATATGATCTCGACCTAAGCTCGAAGACGATTGTTTGTCTTTTTCTTTTGAGAAAGCTCGCATGAACATAATCGTTTCTTAGTGATCGGTCTCTTGTTCAATCTACTCTTCTTTCTCCAAGTAGACTTTAAGTTTCTCTTCGTCATGTTTGTATAATTGCATATATCCAACCTTATGTTTATGCCTATTTTTGTGGATACATGTGCATACGAATCGGTTTATGGATACAGTTTCTCATAGATGTTAAGCTTATATTCTTTCAATTGATATAATGTGAGACCTGAAGAATATAGCAAATAACTCAGACACACCATTTATCTAATATAGTAATATATACTTGAAGAGCGAAACCTGTGCAAGGTTTGCAGGTCACTACATTTGCACATGATCAACTAAGTACCTCCTCAACATCCATGCCCATCCATATTCATCATTAAGTTGCTATATAATATAGTTTACTAATATATGTAAATAATAATAAAAAATGTTACATGGGTTGTCAAGACAATGAGCAAAGCACAAATGAAATTTAAGCTCATTATAATAAGCTTTCAATCAGTAATAACAAATAGAATATGCACCTCCACCCATGACACCCCGGGTAGCAAACACCGTGATGATCACGCACCTTCATGTTGAATGGACCCATTTAGGCTAAAACTATAACCCATGAAATGAATATCTTTGGTGGTCAGTGGCGACTATGAACTTACCAATTGGCAACATAGTTATTTGCATAAGAATAGCAGATATGATTAAAGGTTGTGTTCAGATATGAAGAAATTGTTTAAGAATATCAAAAGGCGTACGTTAACACCAAGTGAAGGGTCGCTTGCTTGTGCACAACCAACGACACCTCCTTCACCGCATATCGGTCTCATTACTTATTTTTGAAGCCATAACTTTTAGTTCAAAATTTGGTTAGTAGTCTTGGTATATTGATGTTCGATATGATCACACTCTTCATAGCCAATATGTATGGACTTAATCATAGCCAATGTGTATCGACTTAATCATATATACACCTATCACCTACTTAGCCCACGTAATGCTTAATGCATTTATATATTATATATGCAACATAAAATTAAGTCATACATATACATGTAACATGTTACATGTGACTTTTATGATTCATAAGGTACACAAAATCATCAAGTTGAGTTGCATGCTAAATATCAATATTAAATACGACAGATACAAACCAAATATACTCCTTGAGAGGACTATGTTTGTGTCAGAAGCAGCCACAATGCGTACACCATCTTCTTGCCAAAACCTATCCTGCAACAACAACAACACATATAAGATTAGTAATAATCAATCATTAACAATACAATCACAAACACATATCCATATGTCAGCATGTTTGCCATATTACAAAAGGATACATAATACATTTCTTATTTATAGTATTGAGATCATTATGTGTATTAAGTGCAAAGATGGTTCATATACTCAAACCGTAGCAACAATTCATATTCCACATCACTTGATATTCTCAGACACTCAGAATTCATAGATGAATCTTGTAATTGATATAGTTTTTTGTGGCTTTAGATAGGTTGTACCGTACATAATTTTGTGCACAAACCCTCTTGCACATTAAATTAAGGGTTCAACTTTTAGGTATAATAGATATATATAATTATAAATAGGGTTTTAATTGTGCCCTAGGGGCACAAGTTAAACACATTATAAGTACACGAGCCCACGAAATAGTACACATGAATTTACATAAAGTATAGACACATGCTTTATGTAAGTCCCTGTACTTTTGTTGTGCTTAACTTGGGCCATAGAGCACTTGCAATGGGGTGTTATTTGGGTGTTAACCATTTCAACCGGTGTTATTTGGGTGTTAAAGTTGCACGTTACCAAGTTAACGCGTTGCTGGGTGTTTTTTTTTCTAAATGAGGGTTGTTTTGTAAATTGTTGAGTTAAGGTTTAACCTTAGGAATGTTATGATTATGGTGTTTTTATGAGTTAAGGTGAAATGTTAAAGGCTGTGATGCACGTGACAGAGGTTAAACCATAACTCAAGTTATGGTTGCAAATGCTCTTACGACATAAGTTAAAAAACCCATGATAAAATATAAAATATGAATTCTTTCCTTGGAGGATGTGATTTTCATTTGGAAGTAAAGTCCCGCTAGTATATATTATTTTTTATAGAAATGATAGGGAGGCCTAAACTTAGGCTTATTTTTAGGCCTAAAACCAAATGGCATCATCCTGATGGTTGTAAAAAAAGTGGGTCATTGTCTATAGCTATCAAGATAATGCCACTTAATTTTAGACTTAAAATTAGGCCTAATTTTAGGTTCTTCTATCATTTCTCTTTTAATTGCACTTTCCGAACCTTGAATTGGTTTGGGAAATGGGTTTAACTTTCATTTTGCCCTATTGCACCTCATCATGGTTCCCTTTCAAACTATCGTGAATGTATGTGCGAATGTGAAACATGTTTTTCTTCACCCGCGTCATTAAGATTGCGTAAACTCGTAGGATCGCACGAGTTTACGTGTTTACTAGCTAAAACCGTAGGATCGTGGTAGGATCGCATATGTGGTAGGATCGTAAGTAAGATCTTGGGATCGCACGAAGATCGTAGGATCGCCACGCGATCCGAGTTCAATTTTTTTTTTTTTTAACCTTTTCTATCTTTTAAGTCCATCTTACTTGCTTAGGCCAAAAAACAAACGTGTGTTTTATTGATGTCTAATAAGTAAACCACTGTTGTTTCATTTTCTAAATAGATTATAGTTTATACCTAGTTTTCTACTTTTCTAAATAGATTATAGTCTAAAAGTGTTCAATAATTCAATTTACTTTACTTCATTGTGATTAAACTAATCAAAGGGTATGTTTTAGAATGCCACTAATGAAGTGTTTGTGTTAAATTTTGGGGTGATAATCTTTAGCAAACATATCATTCTATCAATTGCTAATGGCTTTCAAGTTATGGTTCATTGCAGGATTAATTACAGGGGTTAAACTTGGACAAAGGATAAAAGATTTAAAGTTCCAAGATGTTCATTTCTTTGAAGCTTTCATCGTTCACCGATGAGTCATTTATAGCCGTTAGAGGGTCTTAGTGTAACTTAATCTCCTATTTAATAAGTCCCTTAATCTAGGGTTACATACACTGAGTGCGGTCTTTTGTATCACTTCTTCTTCTTTCCGATCATTTCACCGATCTCTTGTCTTTACATTTACATGATTATTGTCTCATTGACATTAATCTAATCTTGTAACATCGGATACTATTGTAAACTTAATCTAGGGCGACTATTGCGGCTTAGATATGAATAAAGGTTTTATTGTTCATCTTGTGTTGCCTATACTTTCGTGACATGGTATCGAGCTACGGTGCTCATTGATTCTCTCTGACAACAAATTGGTGGTTTGGGTTATTGCTACTGGCGTAATCACGGTTATCTTCTACTTACAATTAGCCCTAGACTAAGTGAATCTAGGGTAATTGTGACTTCTTCCGCCGCATATTCTCAGTAAGTCTAAGTCTTATCCTTTCTTCAAACATAAAGACTTAAGTTGGGTGCAAACGGGTAGACTAACATCTTGATCCGCCACCTTTGAGTGGTACGAATACCGCCTGGTTTACCCTAGTCCATGTGCTTGGTGCTTGTTGTTTCTTAAATTCAAGGTTTTATTTTGTCTATCGGTCTTATTATTATCTCTGCTCGACTCTTTGTCCATCTTATTATATCCGTCTGTCTTATTGCTTGAATTATGGCTATTGGTGATGATAATATTGGTGGCTCTTCCACCGAGAAAAGCTTATCCTTTGGTGATGCTTTGTATTTGCATCCTAACAATACCAATGGCACTCCATTATTTCTATTAAACTCACTGAACCGAAATTTATAAAATATGGAATATGGCCATGACTTTTGCTTTAAGGAACCATAATAAGTTAGGGTTTATTGATGGTACCTGATAAGAGATGATTCGAACCCTAGTCTTGCTAATCAATGGGATACTTGTAACTCGCTGGTTACTTGATTCTTAATTCTCTCACTCAACTATTTCTTTGGTGCTATATATGCTAAACCGCTTATGAAATGTGGAATGATCTTAAAGATACCTATGATAAGGTTGATGGTTCAATCTTTAATTTGCATAAAAATATAAACTCTCTTAGTCAAAGTGGGTCCCTCTGTCGACTATTATAACAACCTTAACTCTTTATGGAAACAATTTGATTGTATGATCGCCTTGCCTCCTCCACTTGTGAAGTAGGTCAAAACATTTTGAAAAACATAATCGGTGATCAAGTTAATGCAATTTCTTATGGGTCTTGATGACTCCTATGTCCCCATCAAGCAATATTTTAACCGAGATCCTTTGCCCAATGTCAAAACGCGCTTTTTCGTTGTCTCGAGAAGAATCTCACGAAATGTTTCATCTGGGAATAGCTCAAACCCAATGCTGACCTTTCGCAAAAAACGTCGATGGTGGAAAATTTTTGATAACAAAAAGGTTTTAACAACAAAGGTTCCGTTTTAATAATGGTAATAGCTCAAATAGCGAGGACCAAACATGAATCTCAAATGTACTAATTGCAAAACCCGTCAATTGTTGATAGATGTTATGATCTTGTTGGTTATCCTGCGGATATGTTAAAAGGAATTTTAATGGTAAACCTTTCAAGAACAATGTTTCGCTGAAACTAATCATGTCACCGATAATATTACTAGCAACTCCCTGCTTCCTTGTCTAATGAATGCACTTATGAGTCTTCTCAATGACAACAATGTCATCTCGCTAATGCCAACTTAGCGGGTAAAATTTTTCAGAACCTTCTTTAATGGCAAGGCCAAGTTTAATGTAAACTTTAATAAATTTTTAACAACAACACAAAGTCTCTATCCAACATCTCTTGGTTGGATTGTTGATTCGGTGCAAATCAAGACATGACTGTCTCTAAACTTTTAATCAATGTTGTTAACATTTCAAATTGGCTTAACTGTTGGACATCCCAACGGTACTCAGCCTTAATTACTAAAATTGGTGATTTAAAGGTCAATAATGATCTAACTCTTTGATGTACTTGTTGTTCGAGTACAATGTTAGTCTCATTGTCTGCTCATAAAATTGCTAGACAATAAGATGTTTGTTGGGTTTAATGAATCTAATTGCTATATACAAGATTTACATCAAAAAGGATGTGGGATTGGTAAACAATACAATGGGTTATATATGTTTGATATTGATTCTACATGTAAGATTATTTCTAATAACGCATATCCGCTTGTCATGTTTCTAAAAATCTTTGGCATCAAAGACTTGGTCATCCTCGACCAAGTCCTACACATACTAAACCCACTCTTAAATTTGATAGTACATCCGAAACCGATCATCTCGTGATACTTGTAATAAAGCTAAACAAACCAGAGAACCATTCCCAAGTGAACATAAATCAACTAAAATTGGTCAACTTGTCCATCTTGATGTATGGGGACCATATAAAGTCACTAGCAGAGATGGTTACAAATATTTTTAACGATTGTTGATGACTATTCCGAGGTGTGGGTTTATATGCTATGGGAAGGATGATGTTTATGTTTCCATTGTTAACTTTACTCATATGCTATCAAATCAATTTGAACACAATGTCAAGATTTTAGAAGTGATAATGGACGAATTTGTCAATAATAAACTTCAACATTTTTCCATGAAAAGGAATTTTACATCAAACCTCTTGTGTTTATACACCACAACAAAATGGTATAGAAGGGAAACATAGGCATCTCCTTAATGTAGCTAGATCCCTTATGTTTGTGGGAATTACCTCTAAATCTTTAGTCCGAATGTTCTAATCACGCTTCTATGTCATAAACAAAGTTACCCTCTTGGGCCTGCCCTGCAAGTCCCCTTCTTCCTTGTGTATGGGCATCACCCTTCACTCTCTCCTTAGAGTCTTGGTGCTTATGCTATGCCACCATTCTCAACATCTCGATAAATTTGTAGTAGGTCCGAAAAAGTGTCCTTATTGGTTACTCAAATGAGAAGAAAGGCTATAAACTCTTGAGCCTAGAAACAAAAATATCTTTTACTCCAGATGTCAAATTTTATGAAACTGCTTTTTCCCTTCAAATGAAAAATACTTTGTCAAAACCTTTTGTTGAAACTTTTGTACCAAAAGATTTAAATCACAAAAATTTCTTTGACTCACAAATAAGTCCCAATGATGAAGGAGAGACATCCTATGATGATGGCAAAGTGGTAAGTCCCACTAGGATTGACGAACTGCAACATCTATAGATGATAATACACACCCGAGGGCACCATATCACATGAATCACATCGCTAATGCATCTTCGACTCACGATACTACACCGATTATGTTGAACAAGAAAGAGGCTTGCCACACTATCGCTGAAGGTCAACCGTAGTCTAAGTTGCCCAAGAATCTTAACGACTTTATTGTAGAAGGAAAAGTCAAATATGGTGTTGAAAAGGTTGTTAATTACTCTAATCTTAACAAAGATAATCTGCTTTGCATCTAGTCTTAATAAAAGTATTGAACCCACTTATGGAAGAAGCTATCCTTGATAGTAATTGGGTTGATGCTATGAACTCGAAATTGAGGCCTTAAATGAAAACCATGCTTGGGATATAATGGTCTACTCCTAATAGAACTCCTATTGGGTACAAATGGATCTTTAAAATCAAATATAAAGCCAATGGTGAAGTTGATAGATACAAGGCTAGATTAGTTGTTAAAGGCTATAACAAAGGGAAGGAATAGACTATGATGAAACTTTTTCCTGTTGTGAAAATGTCTCATTAGATGTCTTATTGCCTTAGTCAAAAAACAAATGGCCTCTTTTCAACTTGATGTTAACAATGCTTTCTTGTATGGAGATCTTGATGAGGATATCTATATGACCATCCCAAGGGGTTACAGAATGAGAACAATAAAATAAAGTTTGTAAACTTGTCAAGTCTCTATATGGCCTAAAACAAGCTCCTGTGAAATGGAATGAAAAACTTGTTGTTTTAAAAGAAAATAACTTTGCTCAATCAATGATCACTCCTTGTTCACCAAAAAAGAGAATAAAAGTTTATTGCTCTTTGTTTATGGATGATATTGTTCTTCTTGAAAGCGATTGATGAGATAAATTTTAAAGAATTTCTAAAATCCAAATTTCATATCAAAGACTTGGGAAATCTAAAATATTTCCTTGGCATTGAGGTTTTAAAGCTGGAATGACATTTTCTCAAAGAAAATATTGTCTTGAACTCCTCAAAGAATTTGGTCTTCTTGGATGCAACCCTTGTCCACCCTATGGAACCCAACTCAGGCTTCCATACATTCCCATCATGATGACCCTTGCTTGTCAACATCATCGTTATCGGGTTACTTGGGAAACTTATCTATCTCACCCATACAAGACCGACATCTCACTCGGTTCATTGTCGGCACAATATATGCATTCTCCTTAAAATCTCATCCGAATATGCCCTCAATGTCGAGATATCTAAAAGGAGCTCCAGGAAAGGTTCAGGTACAATTTCAAAGAACTCAAAATCATCTTGAAGGATATAGTGATGTTGATTGGGCCAAATGCAAGAAACCGTAAAATTTGTCACGTGTTATTGTGTTTTCTTCAATGATTGTTTAATCTCATGGAAAGTAAAAACAAAACACTCTTTCAAAATCTTCCATGAAGAGTATAGATCTATGTCTATCGTCTGTGAAATCATTTGGATTCAAAAATCCTAAAAGATCTAAAAGTTGATATCAATCTTCCGTCAATCTTTTGTGACAACAAATCTTTACAACTTGTTGTTAACCCCTTTCCATGAAAGATCAAAACACTTTGAAATTGATGTTCACTTCATCGTGAAAAAATTGCTAGAGGTGTTATAAATGCTAAAAGATTGGCTCTTCAAACCAAACTGCACATACTCACAAAGAACCTCCCCATCTATCAACAGAATTTTTGTGTGAAAATCGATATTGTTTGATATGTTTGCTCATCGATTAAGGGGAATGTTAAATTTTGGGGTGATAATCAGAGTAAACATATCATTCTATCAATTGCTAATGGCTTTCAAGTTATGGTTCATTGCGGATTAATTACATGGGTTAAACTTGGACAAAGGATAAAAGATTTAAAGTTCCAAGATGTTCATTTCTCAAGCTTTCATCTTCCAACGATGAGTCATTTATAACCGTTAGAGGGTCTTAATGTAACTTAATCTCCTATTTAATAAGTCCCTAATCTAGGGTTACATACACTGAGTGTGCGATTTTTGTATCACTCTCTTCTTCTTTCCGATCATTTCACCGATCTTGTCTTGTCTTTACATTTACATGATTATTGTCTCATTGACATTAATCTAATCTTGTAACATTCGGATACTATTGTAACTTAATCTGTCGACTATTGCGCCTTAAATCAAAAGGTTTTATTGTTCATCTGTGCCTATACTTTCGCATGCTTTGTTTCCTTGAAATCGTGTAGATGGCTCGATGTTTTGAGGCTAAATTGTTAATTTAACGATTGAAACTTGATTTTGTGTGTTTTATTATTACTTTGGTGTTTGAAATTTGAACTTTGTCATTTTCAAGAGGATATTATATGAATTTATCTTTGACGTTGAGTAGAAATGTAAAAAAGGTTTGACTTTATCATTTGTTTACAAACTATGACAGGTAGGATCAAGATCGCGATCCGATCCTACGATCTCGATTCAGAAGACAAAACGATCTCACACGGATCGATTCGACAAATTTGTTTCAGCCTATATAAATTAGATATTATATACTAAAGTCATTAACTCCCTCCCTTGATCTGAAACATTACCCCATATTCTCCCGCAATGACAGATCAACAAAGAATCCTGAACGTTACGTATCCAGGCCAAGGCCTCGTCAACCCATCCCTTCGTTTGGCTAACCACTTAGTCAAAATGGGTGTGTTGGTCACCTTTTCCTCCAGCTTCTCAATCGTACGACGTATCGACCAACAAAACACCTCTCAAGGCCTAACCTTTGCTCCATTCTCTGATGGCCATGATAGTGGCATACAACCAACTAGTAGCCTTGAACAATTCCTCACAGATTTTGAAACAAGTGGGTCATGTGCCATCGCGGAAATCATTAGTTCCGCGGCTGCCACAGGCAAACCATTTGATCACTTGATCTACACCACTATTGTACCATGGGGGGCAAGAGTTGCAAATGCCCATAATCTCAAATCCACTCTCCTTTGGTGCCAACCAGCCACTGTCTTGGGTATTTACTACTACTATTTCAATGGCTATGAGGACTTAATATCTAGTAACAAAAACAACCAAACGTTTTCGATTAACTTACCTGGATTACCACCACTAACCATTGCTGATTTACCATCCTTTTTTCGCTGCCTAGCCTAAGGAACACGATTGTATTTTATCACTATATAAAATCATATCGACGTGCTTAAAACATCTCCAAGAACTTATTAACACTTTTGATGAACTTGAAATTGAATCCATAAAGGCTATTGATAAATTTAAGTGCCTTCCCATTGGACCCTTAATCCCATCAGAATTGTTGGAAGAAAAAGACACATTAATATTGTCCGGAAAGAAGAGGAAGCTTACATTCAATGGTTAAACACAAAACCAAAATCTTCAGTTGTGTATGTTTCATTTGGAAGCTGGTTTAATTTAACAATTGATCAAGCAGAGGAGATGTCAGCTGGTTTGTTGGAGAGTGGGCGGCCTTTTTTATGGGTGATAAGAGACGGTGATGAAGCCGCGAAACTAAGCAAGATAGATGAATTAAAAAAACAAGGCATGATAGTAGATTGGTGTTCTCAGGTGGAGGTGTTGACCCACAAAGCAGTTGGGTGCTTTGTGACGCATTGTGGCTGGAATTCGACGGTGGAGACATTGGTAGCTGGTATTCCTGTGGTGGCGTTTCCTCAGTGGACTGATCAGGTGACTAACGAGTTGATTGTAGATGTGTGGAAAATAGGGGTTCAAGTGAGGATCAGGGAGGAGATGGGGTGGTGGAAGGAAAGAGATTGAGAGTGTGTCGAAATGGCCATGGGAGATGGTGAGATCCGAGAAAACGTTGTGAAATGGAGCGAGTTGGCACGAAAAGCTCTTAGCAATGGCGGATTGTCCACTGTCAACCTCCAAGCTTTCTTGGATGATGCTTGATTTCTGTTATATGTTATAAGAATAACGTGGCGTATGGTTCGTTTGGTTTGGTTTGGTTAGGTTAATTTTACTTGCATTGGATTATCACTTAACCGTGTTTCTCTTGACTTTGCATAAAGAAGTTATGCATGGAAAATATATTCCACATGAATAAAAGTTACAAAGTTTAAATCAAGGAGTAGATTACGTATTGGCAGAACGCTAGAAAATTAAATAGCAGGTTACATCCATTTTGAACAATATAAGGAAAGTAGATCACTACTATTGTAACTTGTTTACATCAACTAGTAAGTTTAAACATGTTGAGAAATCAAACATTATATACATCATCAAACCGTGATACGAGGATGTAGAGATGTCCATCACATGCGCTCAAAGTTTTGCGCCTCAAATATATACCCTTTATAGTTGTGGCGTAAAATTATTTTCAACATCAAAATGTTAACGATATGAAATTTTGCTCTAAATACTTGTTAAACTTTACTCGTGAGCGAAAATGATAGAAAAACTCATAAATTAAAGCTAATTGTTAAAATATATTTTTTTACTAGTCATGTTTAGTTATCGTATAAACAGTTTGACAGTGACTCCGTTAGCCCACTATATTGTACATCACTATTCACTAACTTTGATATGTAATAAACCACGGGGATGGGAATCTATATGCTAAGTGTTTTGCAGGTTATACTTTAGTTCTTGAAGTAAAGATGTTAATGGAGTACACCGGTGAAATTTTGTTTCGAAATGTTAATTTTCGTAACAAAGTAAAAAAGTTGTGTTTTTAGTCTTTGTTTAGTTAGTCTGTGAAAAGTAAACTATATAATTTTGAGTAGAAAAAATTACACGTTTCGTATATGTTGTTTACCTAAAATTACACTCGTCGTTTCTATTCGATTTTAATTATACCAGTGATACTTATTTTTTAAACTAGTTGCATCAATGATCATATTTTAAAAAATAAGAATCATCTGTGTAATCTATAGTTTTTTATAATACAGGTAGTTCCGATCGTTATTACATAGGGTCTGTATTTTTCAAATTAAGACTATCAATGCAAATAACTTGAAGATTAAGGATTATTTATGTAAATAAAATCGAACGAAGACGGCGAATGTGATTTTAAGCAAACTGCAAAAAGAAAAATATAAATTTTTTCTTTTATTTAATACCACCAGCTGGTTGTTTCTAAAAAACTTATTTAACATTGTGTTGTTTGTTTAAGAATATTCACTGCCATGTTGTGTCTTTTTATATTTTTCTTCTCGCTTTATTACAGAAAATTAATGTTGACATGATCAAACAAGGAGAGAAAGTGATTACTCATTTTACGGAAGAAAACAAAAATGAATCCTTCAATCTTTTTTAACTCATTTTCTACTCATATATTTTATTAGAAATACGACAAAACTAGCTAATATGTTCACTGTAAGTTAATACTTGAAAAAAACAGCATCCAACGAAACATTAGAGTATATATTTATTCATGAATCATGATATAGAGTCATTGTCCATCTGTGTGTCCACCAATTAGTTTTACCTAAACATATTAAAACACAAAACTGATTAAAAAAAGAGAGTTAATAGGAAACGTATCAGTTAATCATACAAATCAATTTTAAATAACGAGTGTGATAGCTCGTAAATTGTACATGTCTTTACTATCAAATTCTCACGATAGTTTCTCATTTTTTCTTTACTTTGATAAGATATCATACTTAATTGCTATAAGTTTGTATTTTAGTTTTAATCAGAGCAAAGAAGAATTCTCACAAAAAGACGAAAATGACCAAAACAACCAAAGTATGACGAAGCCCATTTCACTACATGCATACGCTGGATGCCACTTCAGGCATATGGATGTCGCTAGGATTTAGTGGTCACCGCATGGCTATAAATATACAGCGAAAAATAAACACACAAACGCCACGCAAACCAAACCCTAAGTCCGGATCTCCTAATCGAGATATGACCTAACCTAAACATGTATTAAGGGTGTTTATATAAGACTTACCTAAAATCGCAGCGGTAATCTTCACTCAAAGTTGCGTCAATGCTACACGAATCACATCATTCTCCCTTCGATGCTTGATCGATCGCACTTTACCAAGTTATGGGTCGATCGTCTGGCGGCCGGTATCCACCCATCTGCATAGGTAGAACTAGGGTTACGAACCTACGCAAGTTAGGCGAGCACGAAACCCGGTAAACGACTAGAAGTAGATTGGACACGGGAGAGCAAATCCGGTTCTAGGATTTAGAGAAGTGACTTAGGATCCTAGAAACCCTTGGCATTTTAGGATACCAAGAAAGGTTTAGGAGGATTGGAAACCTAATCCTTGTCCAACAACCTAGTTTGACATAAAGTCAAACTATCCCTTCCCCTTAGGGCGATCGACCAAACAACCCTATAACCATTTTTTTGTCTTTTGTCATTATTTACCTCTAATATTCATCGGATGAATTTTAGACTGGGTAATTACTGTTTAGCCCTTGATGAAAATATTGCCATATTTTCATTTCCAAATGAATACTTCTTCATTTCCATTTCATTTCATGAACGATTTCTTATTTCCGCTTGCATGTTCTGCTTCTTGCAGATGTGACCCTTCGACATTTACGTGAAGGCAAGTGATAATGGTTACATTAGGAATCTTCTTTCACAGCATCAAAAGGTCCCGAGCAAAACATTGAAGTACCTCACTAGCGGATAGACATACATTGTCCGCTTTTCTCATCCTCAAGATGACTTGATTTGCATCAAGCATCTTATGAGAAAATACTTGTACTTTTGGATTGATAATGTTACTTTATCAAGACTTATCTTTCATTCTTCTTATTTTTTAATCTTCTTATCTTTCACATGGTCTTGGGCCTAGGCGCAACGCAACTTATCATCACCCATAATATCCTTACTGTTCGAAACGTCATCTAACGAGATGATTATCTGGTAGTTAAGGATAGCCATGTTACTTAAGACAATTAAGCCTCCTACATCTCAGCTGATGACTATTATGAGATAGTTCGCAGCCATCCAACACACATGTTGAAGTTATTTTGTGCCTTTATACCTTGCGGTATTCCTTGCACGAAATACATGTTTCTTCGCAAGTCTGGTAAATCAATCATGTGACCATCATTGGTTCTCAAAGATCGCATATACCCGCCACCATTGGTATGATGGCGCATGAGATACTATCTCGGGTTTAACCCAACACTTATTTTCTTGAAGAGTTACCAATTAAGAAAAATAATATTATTAAGCATATAGTTTCAAGAACAAAACAATGTTATATCATGCATCCACAATTTGTAAATAAAGACAAAAGTGAATTCAATTATTTTGTCGTAATGGCTACTAAACCCAATCGGTTCACCATCACACTAGATCACGAAATCCCATTACAAGGTACCACGCTAGGCGTGAACTACCTTGTAATAGTCTTAGGTATATTCTTTTCTATAACAACTGAATTTCCTACCTTTTTGTGGCTACATTTTTTATTTTCTTTTCTTATCGATCTATAATCACGACAAGTTCGGGTTATTTTTTATGAAACTTACTCGACTTCGATAATAAATAATATATAAAATTATATATAATAAACTTTTATTTTATTTCTCACCGGCCTCTTAACCCGAACCCGATCCATCTTTTTTGTTTATTGGGCTCGCTTCAACCCGATCCAACGTAACACCTTTACAAAAATCACTTGGCCTAGCCTTTTCTTTTTCGCCCAAACGCACCTCTAAAATTAAATATGTAACACATTTATACAAACAAGGATTACATGCCGCTTAAGTTGCAAGGGCATTTTATAATGGGTATACCGCTTTGCGTTAAATTGTGAAGAAACGCACGGATCAAACGGGTCAAAGTCTCCCCAGAGCATCTTGTAATGCATACATCCTCTAAAATGGTTATATTAAAAAATCGATTAGTATCCACGACCAGTGCATACATCTTGTAATGCATACATCCTCTAAAATGGTTATATTAAAAAAAATCAGATTAGTATCCCGACCGATAGTGCATACATATTAATCTTTAACGCACTTATCATAAAATCATTTAAAAGTCCATTTTCACACGTAACAAAACTACCCAATTTAACCTATTACGTAACACACCGCCATTTGCCACCTCTAAACTCTACCTTTGAGAAATCTTGGAATTGTTTTTATTGCAACACAAAGGTATCTCACCGTAGCTCTCCGTACTTTATCTCTCCCAGCCGGTCTTCGATGTCAAGGATCTTTGTACTGTAAGTATGACCCTATCAACATCAAGAGGCAAGAAGACCCTGCCTATGGTCGGTCACCAAATCATGAATGTTTCCTTTATGACAGATAGACGATGTCGGCGAAAACATTAAAGATTAAACATTTCAAATTTTAATAAGAGTACAAAGTTGTCTAGAATTATTATTACACTAATGAAATAAATATTAGACATATATAGAGCCGAACTCAACATTCCTTCAAGCTTTAAAGATTGACAAAACAGGATCAAGATTACTTACTAAATGATCTTCATAAAGCTTCCAAGTGTGTCTATTCGACAACGTTATCTTCACATTTCGACATCGCCCGACATTCTTCCACAAACCACGCTCTTCATCGTGATATGACATCTTTTAGCTTGACAATTTGCTACAGACTGCAACTCGTGCAATCCTCGACAACCACTCATCTCGCGCGGTGAAGTCGCTAGCCTCCAATCTGTTAAGGCCGTACATTTATACTCGAACGATCGATACATCAAGTAATTGCAGATTATGCGCTTCCAGATCGTGTAATTGTATGTTTATGTGGCAAACCCACTCAAACATACCCATTTCACCTAGTTTAACACCTATCTCACCCATTTCAAAGATCCCAAACGCACCCATCCCATCCCATTTCGGACCCCAATCTGTGTTACCACAAATGTGTAACTCCGTCATGAGTCAGTATGTCGCTTTTTTCATAGGTTTGATGTTTTGACTAACGTAATATATAATTTTGGCATGTTTTATAAGGGTAACAATTAAAATAAAATAAAATATTAATTTCTAACTCAGAGAAATATTTATTTGACTTAGCCATAACTAATTTAGTATTAGCACGCTGCAAGCGGCCTCGTAAGACAAGAAAATTTCTTGTGAGACCGATTTCGATTATCAAGAATTATCGGGCATGATTAAATAAGACTACTCGGAGTTGCATAAATTTTATGCAATAAAATGAAACGTACATGCTAAAATGCTCAATTTAGCTCAAATAAGTTTTGATAAACAATCTAGTTTATTAATATGAAGATTGATGATAGTGAAATTTACAGTGTGTCACAGAGTGTTATTAAGAACATAAATTGAATGTATTTAATTATTTGATAAATAGGATGGGAACCTTTATAAAAGAGTGTGTGCGTGTAGTGTTATATGTCACTATGTATTCCATTAAGTTATATATCACTTTGTATTCCATTAATTGAAGCACAACAATGAACTTTATTGCATGGTTATGATTCATTATATTAGAAGTTTCTCTTAGTTGCTAAAATCACATTAAAAGCACCCTCCAAATACCTCCAAATCACTATAAACACAAATGACATTGCCCTTTAATGATTCCAGAAACAAATAACAATACTATTTTTTTTAGTTCGACTTTTTAATTTTCCTGACAAAGTATAAAAATTGTTGCCTAACAATGAACTTGTATTATATATTGTGTTTGAAGACAATATATCATTGGCAATGTTATATGCAAGAAATAGCAACGTAGTTCACCCTTTTTCCTTATTACGAATAACCCAACAAATGAGACTAAGCGGATGAAGTCGTCAAAAATAGGGAGTTGGGAGAAATATGGGAAGAATTCATATTAAAACATGTGCTACTACTATTCCAAAGACAAACCATTTTACTCATTACCTACGTATCAAAACGATTAATTATCTACTAATCACATTGGTAAAAGACGCAAAATTCGTGAATCATAGGCAAATAAACATGTTATTTTGTTGATGGCTAGTTGTAATGGAGACCCAACCAATTCATTAATCATCCAACAATTTAGTATATACATATATGGATATCAAAGAGTCAAAAGAGTAAACGTAAACAAAAGATTAACATTTAGATCCATCCAACTATTGAGTGTCGCAATGAATCATCGATAAAATTTATGAGAATGAGACTATATAGAGGATGATTCAACTTCATATTGTAGACAAACGAAGCCTAAAGGACCGAACAACCAACCGAGTTTGCCTCGATGAATATATTTTCATTTCCTTATTGAATATGATCTCGACCTAAGCTCGAAGACGATTGTTTGTCTTTTTCTTTTGAGAAAGCTCGCATGAACATAATCGTTTCTTAGTGATCGGTCTCTTGTTCAATCTACTCTTCTTTCTCCAAGTAGACTTTAAGTTTCTCTTCGTCATGTTTGTATAATTGCATATATCCAACCTTATGTTTATGCCTATTTTGTGGATATGTGCATACGAATCGGTTTATGGATACAGTTTCTCATAGATGTTAAGCTTATATTCTTTCAATTGATATAATGTGAGACCTGAAGAATATAGCAAATAACTCAGACACACCATTTATCTAATATAGTAATATATACTTGAAGAGCGAAACCTGTGCAAGGTTTGCAGGTCACTACATTGCACATGATCAACTAAGTACCTCCTCAACATCCATGCCCATCCATATTCATCATTAAGTTGCTATATAATATAGTTTACTAATATATGTAAATAATAATAAAAAATGTTACATGGGTTGTCAAGACAATGAGCAAAGCACAAATGAAATTTAAGCTCATTATAATAAGCTTTCAATCAGTAATAACAAATAGAATATGCACCTCCACCCATGACACCCCGGGTAGCAAACACCGTGATGATCACGCACCTTCATGTTGAATGGACCCATTTAGGCTAAAACTATAACCCATGAAATGAATATCTTTGGTGGTCAGTGGCGACTATGAACTTACCAATTGGCAACATAGTTATTTGCATAAGAATAGCAGATATGATTAAAGGTTGTGTTCAGATATGAAGAAATTGTTTAAGAATATCAAAAGGCGTACGTTAACACCAAGTGAAGGGTCGCTTGCTTGTGCACAACCAACGACACCTCCTTCACCGCATATCGGTCTCATTACTTATTTTTGAAGCCATAACTTTTAGTTCAAAATTTGGTTAGTAGTCTTGGTATATTGATGTTCGATATGATCACACTCTTCATAGCCAATATGTATGGACTTAATCATAGCCAATGTGTATCGACTTAATCATATATACACCTATCACCTACTTAGCCCACGTAATGCTTAATGCATTTATATATTATATATGCAACATAAAATTAAGTCATACATATACATGTAACATGTTACATGTGACTTTTATGATTCATAAGGTACACAAAATCATCAAGTTGAGTTGCATGCTAAATATCAATATTAAATACGCAGATACAAACCAAATATACTCCTTGAGAGGACTATGTTTGTGTCGGCGACCACAATGCGTACACCATCTTCTTGCCAAAACCTATCCTGCAACAACAACAACACATATAAGATTAGTAATAATCAATCATTAACAATACAATCACAAACACATATCCATATGTCGCATGTTTGCCATATTACAAAAGGATACATAATACATTTCTTATTTATAGTATTGAGATCATTATGTGTATTAAGTGCAAAGATGGTTCATATACTCAAACCGTAGCAACAATTCATATTCCACATCACTTGATATTCTCAGACACTCAGAATTCATAGATGAATCTTGTAATTGATATAGTTTTTTGTGGCTTTAGATAGGTTGTACCGTACATAATTTTGTGCACAAACCCTCTTGCACATTAAATTAAGGGGTTCAACTTTTAGGTATAATAGATATATATAATTATAAATAGGGTTTTAATTGTGCCCTAGGGGCACAAGTTAAACACATTATAAGTACACAGAGCCCACGAAATAGTACACATGAATTTACATAAAGTATAGACACATGCTTTATGTAAGTCCCTGTACTTTTGTTGTGCTTAACTTGGGCCATAGAGCACTTGCAATGGGGTGTTATTTGGGTGTTAACCATTTCAACCGGTGTTATTTGGGTGTTAAAGTTGCACGTTACCAAGTTAACGCGTTGCTGGGTGTTTTTTTTTCTAAATGAGGGTTGTTTTGTAAATTGTTGAGTTAAGGTTTAACCTTAGGAATGTTATGATTATGGTGTTTTTATGAGTTAAGGTGAAATGTTAAAGGCTGTGATGCACGTGACAGAGGTTAAACCATAACTCAAGTTATGGTTGCAAATGCTCTTACGACATAAGTTAAAAAAAACCCATGATAAAATATAAAATATGAATTCTTTCCTTGGAGGATGTGATTTTCATTTGGAAGTAAAGTCCCGCTAGTATATATATTATTTTTTTATAGAAATGATAGGGAGGCCTAAACTTAGGCTTATTTTAGGCCTAAACCAAATGGCATCATCCTGATGGTTGTAAAAAGGGTCATTGTCTATAGCTATCAAGATAATGCCACTTAATTTTAGACTTAAAATTAGGCCTAATTTTAGGTTCTTCTATCATTTCTCTTTTAATTGCACTTTCCGAACCTTGAATTGGTTTGGGAAATGGGTTTAACTTTCATTTTGCCCTATTGCACCTCATCATGGTTCCCTTTCAAACTATCGTGAATGTATGTGCGAATGTGAAACATGTTTTTCTTCACCCGCGTCATTAAGATTGCGTAAACTCGTAGGATCGCACGAGTTTACGTGTTTACTAGCTAAAACCGTAGGATCGTGGTAGGATCGCATATGTGGTAGGATCGTAAGTAAGATCTTGGGATCGCACGAAGATCGTAGGATCGCCACGCGATCCGAGTTCAATTTTTTTTTTTTTTAACCTTTTCTATCTTTTAAGTCCATCTTACTTGCTTAGGCCAAAAACAAACGTGTGTTTTATTGATGTCTAATAAGTAAACCAATGTTGTTTCATTTTCTAAATAGATTATAGTTTATACCTAGTTTTCTACTTTTCTAAATAGATTATAGTCTAAAAGTGTTCAATAATTCAATTTACTTTACTTCATTGTGATTAAACTAATCAAAGGGTATGTTTTAGAATGCCACTAATGAAGTGTTTGTGTTAAATTTTGGGGTGATAATCTTTAGCAAACATATCATTCTATCAATTGCTAATGGCTTTCAAGTTATGGTTCATTGCGGATTAATTACAGGGTTAAACTTGGACAAAGGATAAAAGATTTAAAGTTCCAAGATGTTCATTTCTTTGAAGCTTTCATCGTTCACCGATGAGTCATTTATAGCCGTTAGAGGGTCTTAGTGTAACTTAATCTCCTATTTAATAAGTCCCTTAATCTAGGGTTACATACACTGAGTGCGGTCTTTTGTATCACTTCTTCTTCTTTCCGATCATTTCACCGATCTCTTGTCTTTACATTTACATGATTATTGTCTCATTGACATTAATCTAATCTTGTAACATCGGATACTATTGTAAACTTAATCTAGGGCGACTATTGCGGCTTAGATATGAATAAAGGTTTTATTGTTCATCTTGTGTTGCCTATACTTTCGTGACATGGTATCGAGCTACGGTGCTCATTGATTCTCTCTGACAACAAATTGGTGGTTTGGGTTATTGCTACTGGCGTAATCACGGTTATCTTCTACTTACAATTAGCCCTAGACTAAGTGAATCTAGGGTAATTGTGACTTCTTCCGCCGCATATTCTCAGTAAGTCTAAGTCTTATCCTTTCTTCAAACATAAAGACTTAAGTTGGGTGCAAACGGGTAGACTAACATCTTGATCCGCCACCTTTGAGTGGTACGAATACCGCCTGGTTTACCCTAGTCCATGTGCTTGGTGCTTGTTGTTTCTTAAATTCAAGGTTTTATTTTGTCTATCGGTCTTATTATTATCTCTGCTCGACTCTTTGTCCATCTTATTATATCCGTCTGTCTTATTGCTTGAATTATGGCTATTGGTGATGATAATATTGGTGGCTCTTCCACCGAGAAAAGCTTATCCTTTGGTGATGCTTTGTATTTGCATCCTAACAATACCAATGGCACTCCATTATTTCTATTAAACTCACTGAACCGAAATTTATAAAATATGGAATATGGCCATGACTTTTGCTTTAAGGAACCATAATAAGTTAGGGTTTATTGATGGTACCTGATAAGAGATGATTCGAACCCTAGTCTTGCTAATCAATGGGATACTTGTAACTCGCTGGTTACTTGATTCTTAATTCTCTCACTCAACTATTTCTTTGGTGCTATATATGCTAAACCGCTTATGAAATGTGGAATGATCTTAAAGATACCTATGATAAGGTTGATGGTTCAATCTTTAATTTGCATAAAAATATAAACTCTCTTAGTCAAAGTGGGTCCCTCTGTCGACTATTATAACAACCTTAACTCTTTATGGAAACAATTTGATTGTATGATCGCCTTGCCTCCTCCACTTGTGAAGTAGGTCAAAACATTTTGAAAAACATAATCGGTGATCAAGTTAATGCAATTTCTTATGGGTCTTGATGACTCCTATGTCCCCATCAAGCAATATTTTAACCGAGATCCTTTGCCCAATGTCAAAACGCGCTTTTTCGTTGTCTCGAGAAGAATCTCACGAAATGTTTCATCTGGGAATAGCTCAAACCCAATGCTGACCTTTCGCAAAAAACGTCGATGGTGGAAAATTTTTGATAACAAAAAGGTTTTAACAACAAAGGTTCCGTTTTAATAATGGTAATAGCTCAAATAGCGAGGACCAAACATGAATCTCAAATGTACTAATTGCAAAACCCGTCAATTGTTGATAGATGTTATGATCTTGTTGGTTATCCTGCGGATATGTTAAAAGGAATTTTAATGGTAAACCTTTCAAGAACAATGTTTCGCTGAAACTAATCATGTCACCGATAATATTACTAGCAACTCCCTGCTTCCTTGTCTAATGAATGCACTTATGAGTCTTCTCAATGACAACAATGTCATCTCGCTAATGCCAACTTAGCGGGTAAAATTTTTCAGAACCTTCTTTAATGGCAAGGCCAAGTTTAATGTAAACTTTAATAAATTTTTAACAACAACACAAAGTCTCTATCCAACATCTCTTGGTTGGATTGTTGATTCGGTGCAAATCAAGACATGACTGTCTCTAAACTTTTAATCAATGTTGTTAACATTTCAAATTGGCTTAACTGTTGGACATCCCAACGGTACTCAGCCTTAATTACTAAAATTGGTGATTTAAAGGTCAATAATGATCTAACTCTTTGATGTACTTGTTGTTCGAGTACAATGTTAGTCTCATTGTCTGCTCATAAAATTGCTAGACAATAAGATGTTTGTTGGGTTTAATGAATCTAATTGCTATATACAAGATTTACATCAAAAAGGATGTGGGATTGGTAAACAATACAATGGGTTATATATGTTTGATATTGATTCTACATGTAAGATTATTTCTAATAACGCATATCCGCTTGTCATGTTTCTAAAAATCTTTGGCATCAAAGACTTGGTCATCCTCGACCAAGTCCTACACATACTAAACCCACTCTTAAATTTGATAGTACATCCGAAACCGATCATCTCGTGATACTTGTAATAAAGCTAAACAAACCAGAGAACCATTCCCAAGTGAACATAAATCAACTAAAATTGGTCAACTTGTCCATCTTGATGTATGGGGACCATATAAAGTCACTAGCAGAGATGGTTACAAATATTTTTAACGATTGTTGATGACTATTCCGAGGTGTGGGTTTATATGCTATGGGAAGGATGATGTTTATGTTTCCATTGTTAACTTTACTCATATGCTATCAAATCAATTTGAACACAATGTCAAGATTTTAGAAGTGATAATGGACGAATTTGTCAATAATAAACTTCAACATTTTTCCATGAAAAGGAATTTTACATCAAACCTCTTGTGTTTATACACCACAACAAAATGGTATAGAAGGGAAACATAGGCATCTCCTTAATGTAGCTAGATCCCTTATGTTTGTGGGAATTACCTCTAAATCTTTAGTCCGAATGTTCTAATCACGCTTCTATGTCATAAACAAAGTTACCCTCTTGGGCCTGCCCTGCAAGTCCCCTTCTTCCTTGTGTATGGGCATCACCCTTCACTCTCTCCTTAGAGTCTTGGTGCTTATGCTATGCCACCATTCTCAACATCTCGATAAATTTGTAGTAGGTCCGAAAAAGTGTCCTTATTGGTTACTCAAATGAGAAGAAAGGCTATAAACTCTTGAGCCTAGAAACAAAAATATCTTTTACTCCAGATGTCAAATTTTATGAAACTGCTTTTTCCCTTCAAATGAAAAATACTTTGTCAAAACCTTTTGTTGAAACTTTTGTACCAAAAGATTTAAATCACAAAAATTTCTTTGACTCACAAATAAGTCCCAATGATGAAGGAGAGACATCCTATGATGATGGCAAAGTGGTAAGTCCCACTAGGATTGACGAACTGCAACATCTATAGATGATAATACACACCCGAGGGCACCATATCACATGAATCACATCGCTAATGCATCTTCGACTCACGATACTACACCGATTATGTTGAACAAGAAAGAGGCTTGCCACACTATCGCTGAAGGTCAACCGTAGTCTAAGTTGCCCAAGAATCTTAACGACTTTATTGTAGAAGGAAAAGTCAAATATGGTGTTGAAAAGGTTGTTAATTACTCTAATCTTAACAAAGATAATCTGCTTTGCATCTAGTCTTAATAAAAGTATTGAACCCACTTATGGAAGAAGCTATCCTTGATAGTAATTGGGTTGATGCTATGAACTCGAAATTGAGGCCTTAAATGAAAACCATGCTTGGGATATAATGGTCTACTCCTAATAGAACTCCTATTGGGTACAAATGGATCTTTAAAATCAAATATAAAGCCAATGGTGAAGTTGATAGATACAAGGCTAGATTAGTTGTTAAAGGCTATAACAAAGGGAAGGAATAGACTATGATGAAACTTTTTCCTGTTGTGAAAATGTCTCATTAGATGTCTTATTGCCTTAGTCAAAAAACAAATGGCCTCTTTTCAACTTGATGTTAACAATGCTTTCTTGTATGGAGATCTTGATGAGGATATCTATATGACCATCCCAAGGGGTTACAGAATGAGAACAATAAAATAAAGTTTGTAAACTTGTCAAGTCTCTATATGGCCTAAAACAAGCTCCTGTGAAATGGAATGAAAAACTTGTTGTTTTAAAAGAAAATAACTTTGCTCAATCAATGATCACTCCTTGTTCACCAAAAAAGAGAATAAAAGTTTATTGCTCTTTGTTTATGGATGATATTGTTCTTCTTGAAAGCGATTGATGAGATAAATTTTAAAGAATTTCTAAAATCCAAATTTCATATCAAAGACTTGGGAAATCTAAAATATTTCCTTGGCATTGAGGTTTTAAAGCTGGAATGACATTTTCTCAAAGAAAATATTGTCTTGAACTCCTCAAAGAATTTGGTCTTCTTGGATGCAACCCTTGTCCACCCTATGGAACCCAACTCAGGCTTCCATACATTCCCATCATGATGACCCTTGCTTGTCAACATCATCGTTATCGGGTTACTTGGGAAACTTATCTATCTCACCCATACAAGACCGACATCTCACTCGGTTCATTGTCGGCACAATATATGCATTCTCCTTAAAATCTCATCCGAATATGCCCTCAATGTCGAGATATCTAAAAGGAGCTCCAGGAAAGGTTCAGGTACAATTTCAAAGAACTCAAAATCATCTTGAAGGATATAGTGATGTTGATTGGGCCAAATGCAAGAAACCGTAAAATTTGTCACGTGTTATTGTGTTTTCTTCAATGATTGTTTAATCTCATGGAAAGTAAAAACAAAACACTCTTTCAAAATCTTCCATGAAGAGTATAGATCTATGTCTATCGTCTGTGAAATCATTTGGATTCAAAAATCCTAAAAGATCTAAAAGTTGATATCAATCTTCCGTCAATCTTTTGTGACAACAAATCTTTACAACTTGTTGTTAACCCCTTTCCATGAAAGATCAAAACACTTTGAAATTGATGTTCACTTCATCGTGAAAAAATTGCTAGAGGTGTTATAAATGCTAAAAGATTGGCTCTTCAAACCAAACTGCACATACTCACAAAGAACCTCCCCATCTATCAACAGAATTTTTGTGTGAAAATCGATATTGTTTGATATGTTTGCTCATCGATTAAGGGGAATGTTAAATTTTGGGGTGATAATCAGAGTAAACATATCATTCTATCAATTGCTAATGGCTTTCAAGTTATGGTTCATTGCGGATTAATTACATGGGTTAAACTTGGACAAAGGATAAAAGATTTAAAGTTCCAAGATGTTCATTTCTCAAGCTTTCATCTTCCAACGATGAGTCATTTATAACCGTTAGAGGGTCTTAATGTAACTTAATCTCCTATTTAATAAGTCCCTAATCTAGGGTTACATACACTGAGTGTGCGATTTTTGTATCACTCTCTTCTTCTTTCCGATCATTTCACCGATCTTGTCTTGTCTTTACATTTACATGATTATTGTCTCATTGACATTAATCTAATCTTGTAACATTCGGATACTATTGTAACTTAATCTGTCGACTATTGCGCCTTAAATCAAAAGGTTTTATTGTTCATCTGTGCCTATACTTTCGCATGCTTTGTTTCCTTGAAATCGTGTAGATGGCTCGATGTTTTGAGGCTAAATTGTTAATTTAACGATTGAAACTTGATTTTGTGTGTTTTATTATTACTTTGGTGTTTGAAATTTGAACTTTGTCATTTTCAAGAGGATATTATATGAATTTATCTTTGACGTTGAGTAGAAATGTAAAAAAGGTTTGACTTTATCATTTGTTTACAAACTATGACAGGTAGGATCAAGATCGCGATCCGATCCTACGATCTCGATTCAGAAGACAAAACGATCTCACACGGATCGATTCGACAAATTTGTTTCAGCCTATATAAATTAGATATTATATACTAAAGTCATTAACTCCCTCCCTTGATCTGAAACATTACCCCATATTCTCCCGCAATGACAGATCAACAAAGAATCCTGATCGTTACGTATCCAGGCCAAGGCCTCGTCAACCCATCCTTCGTTTGGCTAACCACTTAGTCAAAATGGGTGTGTTGGTCACCTTTTCCTCCAGCTTCTCAATCGTACGACGTATCGACCAACAAAACACCTCTCAAGGCCTAACCTTTGCTCCATTCTCTGATGGCCATGATAGTGGCATACAACCAACTAGTAGCCTTGAACAATTCCTCACAGATTTTGAAACAAGTGGGTCATGTGCCATCGCGGAAATCATTAGTTCCGCGGCTGCCACAGGCAAACCATTTGATCACTTGATCTACACCACTATTGTACCATGGGGGGCAAGAGTTGCAAATGCCCATAATCTCAAATCCACTCTCCTTTGGTGCCAACCAGCCACTGTCTTGGGTATTTACTACTACTATTTCAATGGCTATGAGGACTTAATATCTAGTAACAAAAACAACCAAACGTTTTCGATTAACTTACCTGGATTACCACCACTAACCATTGCTGATTTACCATCCTTTTTTCGCTGCCTAGCCTAAGGAACACGATTGTATTTTATCACTATATAAAATCATATCGACGTGCTTAAAACATCTCCAAGAACTTATTAACACTTTTGATGAACTTGAAATTGAATCCATAAAGGCTATTGATAAATTTAAGTGCCTTCCCATTGGACCCTTAATCCCATCAGAATTGTTGGAAGAAAAAGACACATTAATATTGTCCGGAAAGAAGAGGAAGCTTACATTCAATGGTTAAACACAAAACCAAAATCTTCAGTTGTGTATGTTTCATTTGGAAGCTGGTTTAATTTAACAATTGATCAAGCAGAGGAGATGTCAGCTGGTTTGTTGGAGAGTGGGCGGCCTTTTTTATGGGTGATAAGAGACGGTGATGAAGCCGCGAAACTAAGCAAGATAGATGAATTAAAAAAACAAGGCATGATAGTAGATTGGTGTTCTCAGGTGGAGGTGTTGACCCACAAAGCAGTTGGGTGCTTTGTGACGCATTGTGGCTGGAATTCGACGGTGGAGACATTGGTAGCTGGTATTCCTGTGGTGGCGTTTCCTCAGTGGACTGATCAGGTGACTAACGAGTTGATTGTAGATGTGTGGAAAATAGGGGTTCAAGTGAGGATCAGGGAGGAGATGGGGTGGTGGAAGGAAAGAGATTGAGAGTGTGTCGAAATGGCCATGGGAGATGGTGAGATCCGAGAAAACGTTGTGAAATGGAGCGAGTTGGCACGAAAAGCTCTTAGCAATGGCGGATTGTCCACTGTCAACCTCCAAGCTTTCTTGGATGATGCTTGATTTCTGTTATATGTTATAAGAATAACGTGGCGTATGGTTCGTTTGGTTTGGTTTGGTTAGGTTAATTTTACTTGCATTGGATTATCACTTAACCGTGTTTCTCTTGACTTTGCATAAAGAAGTTATGCATGGAAAATATATTCCACATGAATAAAAGTTACAAAGTTTAAATCAAGGAGTAGATTACGTATTGGCAGAACGCTAGAAAATTAAATAGCAGGTTACATCCATTTTGAACAATATAAGGAAAGTAGATCACTACTATTGTAACTTGTTTACATCAACTAGTAAGTTTAAACATGTTGAGAAATCAAACATTATATACATCATCAAACCGTGATACGAGGATGTAGAGATGTCCATCACATGCGCTCAAAGTTTTGCGCCTCAAATATATACCCTTTATAGTTGTGGCGTAAAATTATTTTCAACATCAAAATGTTAACGATATGAAATTTTGCTCTAAATACTTGTTAAACTTTACTCGTGAGCGAAAATGATAGAAAAACTCATAAATTAAAGCTAATTGTTAAAATATATTTTTTTACTAGTCATGTTTAGTTATCGTATAAACAGTTTGACAGTGACTCCGTTAGCCCACTATATTGTACATCACTATTCACTAACTTTGATATGTAATAAACCACGGGATGGGAATCTATATGCTAAGTGTTTTGCAGGTTATACTTTAGTTCTTGAAGTAAAGATGTTAATGGAGTACACCGGTGAAATTTTGTTTCGAAATGTTAATTTTCGTAACAAAGTAAAAAAGTTGTGTTTTTAGTCTTTGTTTAGTTAGTCTGTGAAAAGTAAACTATATAATTTTGAGTAGAAAAAATTACACGTTTCGTATATGTTGTTTACCTAAAATTACACTCGTCGTTTCTATTCGATTTTAATTATACCAGTGATACTTATTTTTTAAACTAGTTGCATCAATGATCATATTTTAAAAATAAGAATCATCTGTAATCTATAGTTTTTATAATACGGTAGTTCGATCGTTATTACATAGGGTCTATTTTCAAATTAAGACTATCAATGCAAATAACTTGAAGATTAAGGATTATTTATGTAAATAAAATCGAACGAAGACGGCGAATGTGATTTTAAGCAAACTGCAAAAAGAAAAATATAAATTTTTCTTTTATTTAATACCACCAGCTGGTTGTTTCTAAAAAACTTATTTAACATTGTGTTGTTTGTTTAAGAATATTCACTGCCATGTTGTGTCTTTTATATTTTTCTTCTCGCTTTATTACAGAAAATTAATGTTGACATGATCAAACAAGGAGAGAAAGTGATTACTCATTTTACGGAAGAAAACAAAAATGAATCCTTCAATCTTTTTTAACTCATTTTCTACTCATATATTTTATTAGAAATACGACAAAACTAGCTAATATGTTCACTGTAAGTTAATACTTGAAAAAAACAGCATCCAACGAAACATTAGAGTATATATTTATTCATGAATCATGATATAGAGTCATTGTCCATCTGTGTGTCCACCAATTAGTTTTACCTAAACATATTAAAACACAAAACTGATTAAAAAAAGAGAGTTAATAGGAAACGTATCAGTTAATCATACAAATCAATTTTAAATAACGAGTGTGATAGCTCGTAAATTGTACATGTCTTTACTATCAAATTCTCACGATAGTTTCTCATTTTTTCTTTACTTTGATAAGATATCATACTTAATTGCTATAAGTTTGTATTTTAGTTTTAATCAGGAGCAAAAGAAGAATTCTCACAAAAAAGACGAAAATGACCAAAACAACCAAAGTATGACGAAGCCCATTTCACTACATGCATACGCTGGATGCCACTTCAGGCATATGGATGTCGCTAGGATTTAGTGGTCACCGCATGGCTATAAATATACAGCGAAAAATAAACACACAAACGCCACGCAAACCAAACCCTAAGTCCGGATCTCCTAATCGAGATATGACCTAACCTAAACATGTATTAAGGGTGTTTATATAAGACTTACCTAAAATCGCAGCGGTAATCTTCACTCAAAGTTGCGTCAATGCTACACGAATCACATCATTCTCCCTTCGATGCTTGATCGATCGCACTTTACCAAGTTATGGGTCGATCGTCTGGCGGCCGGTATCCACCCATCTGCATAGGTAGAACTAGGGTTACGAACCTACGCAAGTTAGGCGAGCACGAAACCCGGTAAACGACTAGAAGTAGATTGGACACGGGAGAGCAAATCCGGTTCTAGGATTTAGAGAAGTGACTTAGGATCCTAGAAACCCTTGGCATTTTAGGATACCAAGAAAGGTTTAGGAGGATTGGAAACCTAATCCTTGTCCAACAACCTAGTTTGACATAAAGTCAAACTATCCCTTCCCCTTAGGGCGATCGACCAAACAACCCTATAACCATTTTTTTGTCTTTTGTCATTATTTACCTCTAATATTCATCGGATGAATTTTAGACTGGGTAATTACTGTTTAGCCCTTGATGAAAATATTGCCATATTTTCATTTCCAAATGAATACTTCTTCATTTCCATTTCATTTCATGAACGATTTCTTATTTCCGCTTGCATGTTCTGCTTCTTGCAGATGTGACCCTTCGACATTTACGTGAAGGCAAGTGATAATGGTTACATTAGGAATCTTCTTTCACAGCATCAAAAGGTCCCGAGCAAAACATTGAAGTACCTCACTAGCGGATAGACATACATTGTCCGCTTTTCTCATCCTCAAGATGACTTGATTTGCATCAAGCATCTTATGAGAAAATACTTGTACTTTTGGATTGATAATGTTACTTTATCAAGACTTATCTTTCATTCTTCTTATTTTTTAATCTTCTTATCTTTCACATGGTCTTGGGCCTAGGCGCAACGCAACTTATCATCACCCATAATATCCTTATTGTTCGAAACGTCATCTAACGAGATGATTATCTGGTAGTTAAGGATAGCCATGTTACTTAAGACAATTAAGCCTCCTACATCTCAGCTGATGACTATTATGAGATAGTTCGCAGCCATCCAACACACATGTTGAAGTTATTTTGTGCCTTTATACCTTGCGGTATTCCTTGCACGAAATACATGTTTCTTCGCAAGTCTGGTAAATCAATCATGTGACCATCATTGGTTCTCAAAGACTGCACATACCTGCCACCATTGGTATGATGGCGCATGAGATACTATCTCGGGTTTAACCCAACACTTATTTTCTTGAAGAGTTACCAATTAAGAAAAATAATATTATTAAGCATATAGTTTCAAGAACAAAACAATGTTATATCATGCATCCACAATTTGTAAATAAAGACAAAAGTGAATTCAATTATTTTGTCGTAATGGCTACTAAACCCAATCGGTTCACCATCACACTAGATCACGAAATCCCATTACAAGGTACCACGCTAGGCGTGAACTACCTTGTAATAGTCTTAGGTATATTCTTTTCTATAACAACTGAATTTCCTACCTTTTTGTGGCTACATTTTTTATTTTCTTTTCTTATCGATCTATAATCACGACAAGTTCGGGTTATTTTTTATGAAACTTACTCGACTTCGATAATAAATAATATATAAAATTATATATAATAAACTTTTATTTTATTTCTCACCGGCCTCTTAACCCGAACCCGATCCATCTTTTTTGTTTATTGGGCTCGCTTCAACCCGATCCAACGTAACACCTTTACAAAAATCACTTGGCCTAGCCTTTTCTTTTTCGCCCAAACGCACCTCTAAAATTAAATATGTAACACATTTATACAAACAAGGATTACATGCCGCTTAAGTTGCAAGGGCATTTTATAATGGGTATACCTGCTTTGCGTTAAATTGTGAAGAAACGTACGGATCAAACGGGTCAAAGTCTCCCAGAGAGCATCTTGTAATGCATACATCCTCTAAAATGGTTATATTAAAAAAATCAGATTAGTATCCTGACCTGATAGTGCATACATCTTGTAATGCATACATCCTCTAAAATGGTTATATTAAAAAAAATCAGATTAGTATCCTGACCTGATAGTGCATACATATTAATCTTTAACGCACTTATCATAAAATCATTTAAAAAGTCCATTTTCACACGTAACAAAACTACCCAATTTAACCTATTACGTAACACACTGCCATTTTGCCACCTCTAAACTCTACCTTTGAGAAATGCTGGAATTGTTTTTTTATTGCAACACAAAGGTATCTCACCGTAGCTCTCCGTACTTTATCTCTCCCAGCCGGTCTTCGATGTCAAGGATCTTTGTACTGTAAGTATGACCCTATCAACATCAAGAGGCAAGAAGACCCTGCCTATGGTCGGTCACCAAATCATGAATGTTTCCTTTATGACAGATAGACGATGTCGGCGAAAACATTAAAGATTAAACATTTCAAATTTTAATAAGAGTACAAAGTTGTCTAGAATTATTATTACACTAATGAAATAAATATTAGACATATATAGAGCCGAACTCAACATTCCTTCAAGCTTTAAAGATTGACAAAACAGGATCAAGATTACTTACTAAATGATCTTCATAAAGCTTCCAAGTGTGTCTATTCGACAACGTTATCTTCACATTTCGACATCGCCCGACATTCTTCCACAAACCACGCTCTTCATCGTGATATGACATCTTTTAGCTTGACAATTTGCTACAGACTGCAACTCGTGCAATCCTCGACAACCACTCATCTCGCGCGGTGAAGTCGCTAGCCTCCAATCTGTTAAGGCCGTACATTTATACTCGAACGATCGATACATCAAGTAATTGCAGATTATGCGCTTCCAGATCGTGTAATTGTATGTTTATGTGGCAAACCCACTCAAACATACCCATTTCACCTAGTTTAACACCTATCTCACCCATTTCAAAGATCCCAAACGCACCCATCCCATCCCATTTCGGACCCCAATCTGTGTTACCACAAATGTGTAACTCCGTCATGAGTCAGTATGTCGCTTCCCCCTTTAAGTCTTCCCGCCATTTTCATTTCGCCGTTTAAACGCTTTCATTTTCAAACGTTTTGCCCCTCGATGTTTCCGTTTTCATTCGATTTAGTTTTTGTCCGTTTTCTTACGTTTCGTCCATTTTTTTGTTTTCCCCTTTTCAAACCGCCTCATACGTTTTTCTGTTTTCCGTTTGCCATTTATACAACCTTTTTCATCCCTTTCCGGATCGTTTTGTCCTTTTAAAGTTTTAGTTGTTTCTTTGTCTCCGTATCAAATTTTGTCCTTTTTATCTTTTTCGTTTGTTTGTTATCATAATTTTTCTTTTTTGTCCCCATATGTTTCCACCGTTTCATATGTTCTCAATTTTCCCTTTTTCACTTTTAACGTTTATACGTTTTTCCGCTTCGGTTTTCGCTTCCTTATGTTTTTTTCTTTCATAAAGTCCATCCATTTTCATTGTTTTCGCCTTTTATCTTTTCCCTTTTCAACGCCGTCCGATTTTTCGTTTTCATCTTTTCATAAGTTTTCGTTGTTTTCATTCGCATCGTCCATCCGTTTACCTTTTATTCTTTCTCTTTTACGTTTGTTATCATAATTTTTGTTGTTTTCGTTTTAAAATGCCCAAACTTTTTGAGCCAATTCTATCTTCCGCCCTTTGGTTTTTCATTTCAAAACCCTAACCAAACCGCGCCTCTCTTCTCCAAACACCAAAAGCCTCCATTCTCCAAACACCACCGACGCTCCCACCATTGGCAAACGATTTATCAGGATTTTCCCGAAATAGGTTGCCGCACAATTTAAGGTCTTTACCAATTTCTTCAATTTTGGGTTTAGATCGTTATTCTTTCTTCGAGTTGGTTAGGGTTTTACCTTTTTCAACCACCATTTCTTCAATTTGATAGTCCCGGTTACAAACCGTGATTCACGGAAGATTTGGGGATCCGAACGCACCAATTTTGAGGCTTATTACAAATTCCTCTCCTCTTTTTTATTTATAAGATTATCTTTTGTTTTTCGGTATTTGTTTATGCTTTAATTGACCATTATAAGCTACAAGATACCTCTTATGTTTGCCACAATATTTTGATTTTTTTAAAGGAATATATAAAACAAGGCAAAAGCCACAAAAGAATACAAGCTTCGATTTGTAATTTTTGAAAGAATATTGTCTTAAAACCCAACAAAATTGGGACCGAAACTATAGCCAAACACTACAAAAAAAGAACAAGATTTAAAAAACCAAACATTAAACTAAACCCAAATGATATTAGGATGTAATTTAATAATCTTTAATGTTTTACAAAGGATTGATATTCCTTAAGGGTCCAACTTAATTGTTATTTTATTTGTTTCATGGGTTATTAAATGCGTTTAAATTTTTTATATTTAACTTATTTATTGGAGAATCTAAAAAACCCCTTCTACCTTTTTTGGGTATGGGCCAGGCCAAAGGCCCTTTGGGTTTGAATCCGATTCATTTTGGGTGTCTTGGGTGTTGTTTTGGGTGAGTAAGAAGGAATAAAGGGGGGTTTCACTTGTGGTGGTTTTGGTGGAAGAAGGTCGTGGTGAGAATTTAGTACAAGAAAGGCGATGAGAGAAAGTTGGTTGTTTTGGAATTTTGGTGGAGAAGGATCGGATAGTCGCCATATTTGGTGGCCTCTTAAAACATTGAAGGTAAAATTTTTAGTTAATTAGAGAGGGAATGGTAATGACTAAAAAGATGGTAAGGTTAGCAACATGTTTGAGTATCATTTAATTTGTCAAAATACTACAAGTCTAATTTCTTATGTGGCTTATGATTTCGTTGGTTTCTAGGGATACAACTTAGGCATAAAAGGAACCTTTGGCTCATGTACTTGGGCACATGACTTGCCCGTTCAGTGGGACTTTTTTCTTGTTCCTCCGGGTGTGCCCTTCTTCAGACATATAAGTTTAAAATAGGTGTATTCGGACTGGGAAACTAATGTTTGCTTTGATGCTAATAAAGATCGGATTCACTTTGAAATAACTAGTTCAATTAGATGACACATTTGACATTGGAAACTTGCTATGGGCCATAACTTCTTTTGGCCAACTCTTAGCGATATCCTGTATTATATTCCTAAGACACCGATAGGAACCAAACTATCTACAACATATGACTCTTCATTCTTGTAATATCCTCTCAATGTACCAAGTTTCCACAAACAAAAGTTGTCCCATTATCATATCCGATAATCCACTTCATCATGTTCTATCGTTTTCCTTGATGGGTTATGGATTAGACAACTGGTCTACCTCATTGTTTGAATGGCTTGTTTGTATCTATGTGTTAAACATTTGTTATTAAAGATTTTGGCCTTGCTAGATATTGAAAAAACGAACCCATACTTGATTGGGCATTAATATTACATATGTTTTTACTACTTACAAATGATTTCGAGTTAAGACCTTCTAATGGAATACAAATTATCGACTAATTGCAGATGTAAGTATCTCAATCCGGTCCTCTTGTTTTTTCGAAAATGTTTTTGTAGGTTGGCTACGGTTTATTATTGGATATATTAACACTTTAGGATAGAGTGTTTGGCATTCTATTGGTGTTTTTATGTTTTATAAACTAGTTTTATCACGCTTAACGTATCATAGTGTTGACGTTTAGATATAGTTGAAGATGAAGTTCGTGTTTTCTAGTTTAGATTTTATTTGTGAATTTTAGATCTAATTGGTTTTGAAGTTAACACACTACAAAAATTG